>JAQQAC010019064.1:26720455-26733904 GCA_029783875.1 Phataginus tricuspis
TGGGCTGCCCCCTGCCAGACTGGGGCACTGGGCGGCCCCCTCTTTCTGCTCATGGCCAACTCTCTCCTCCCAGGCTCCAGTGTGGCCACTGCCAGTGGGGCTGGTCCTCGGCCCACGTGCACATCCTCTTCCACATGTGGTGGGACGGGGACAGCCGTCTGGGGCTGGTGAAGATGCGCCTCTGGGGCCAGCAGTGCAGGCTGTGCCCGCCAGGCTCCCACGGAGACTGCCAGGTGAGCCTTCTGAACGTCCGGCTCTTCCTCAGCAAGCTGGTCCTGTACATCCTGCAGAAGTGCTACGGGGAGAACCTCAGCTCAGACCAGTGCCCTGAGATCTGCTTCGGTGAGCGTTGTGAGGCCTGTGACCTGGGGGTCTGCTTCTTCCTGAAGCCCCCAGACCCTGCCTGGGGGCCAGAGGCCAAGAGCCCCACCACCGTCAAAGGCAGGTACACTCTCTACAGCAGCAGCGGCTTGGCCAACGCAGCCTCTGGCAAGGAGCTGCTGGCCCTCAGCAGTGGCCCCGTGGTCGAGCGTGCCAGGAGCTATACCCCCAACTCCATCACCATTCCCCTGTCTGTGTCCGACTTCATCAGAAACCCTCTCTCTGCCAGCAGCGACTTCTTTGGCCAGGACGGCAATGACATCGTCACTGTCCCCTTCTCCCTTGTGGACACTGGGCGGGACCGGGGCCCTGCCGCTGATGCCCAGGGCAGCGCAGGCCCTGAAGGGGGCTCCCTCCCCAAGGCCGACCGCAGTGGGCCGTGTGTCATTGCCATGGGCTCCATCTACCTACCTGCCAACTCCTCAGCCATGCCCAAGGCCAAGGGCATCCCCGTGAGCATCAGAGACCCTATCTTCCATGGTAGAGGACTGCTCCTCGGCAGTGCCAAGCCCTTCCAGCTCAAGGGCTTCATCTTCAAAGGCCGTGGCTCCATTTCCAGCCCCAAGGGTGTCGACCAGAGCCTCCTCACCACTGGGAACCAGCCGCTGCCTGTATCCTATCTCTTTGGCCTCACGGATGACGGAGAGGGCTCCATCACCTTCCCCATGTCCTTGGCTGCCATCATCGGGGGCAAGGACCCCTTCGCCAGTGCCAGGGGCTCCATCACCTTCCCTTTCACCTTCACTGATGAAGCCAAAAGCAAGGGCTCTGCCAGTGTCACCAGAGGCCAGGAAGGGGCGGGAGGTAGCAGTGGGCCTGACACCGCTGGCCAGGACCCCCTGGTCTCCATCGGCCAGGGCTCCATCACCATCCCCTTCTCTGTCTTCAGTATCATACACTGCAGGGCCCTCCAGAGTGCAGGCCTTGCACCTCCCCGCTTCTACAGGAAGCGACGACAGCAGAGGCCCAGGCCCGGCAGGTATAGCCCTGGGCCTCCTGAGGAGGAGGACCTGAGCTGTGATGAGGGCTGCTGCCGGCCGCGCTTCGATCCCCACGAGGAAGTCTGGATCTGGGTCTCCATGACTGTCTGCATCCTCTGGGTCATGTACCTGTACAAGTTCAGCCCTGACAACCTGCAGCCCCGCGTGTGAGGGGTGCACCCCGCTGGCAGGGCTGCCCAGGCGCTAGAGCACAGCTGCCCTGTCCCCACCAGTGACCCCTGTGCCCTGGCCCGGCCCTCCCCCGGCTGACCCCTGCTTCCATGCAGCTCTCCCTGAACGCAGCCGTGGTGTGGTGGATGCTTGTGCTGTAACACTCCTTGTGTTCCACGTGTTCCAAGCACTTTTCTCTGTGTGTATGTGTGCCACACTCCAACAAAATAAACAGAAAAGCCATGCCCACTCTTGGTCTGCACTGAAGCCACCACCTCAGAGGAAGTGTGAGGTGGGAGGTACCCCATGCATGGACCCCGTCTGCCCAGCACTTTCTCCTGTGGATGGTGTCTGGATCCCTGGCCATGTGGGATGGGACAGGATGCCCAGGCCAACAACAGCCTTGGTACAGGGCTGAGGGGGAATCAACACTATGTGGACCTGTATTTCAGGAACAGGTCACTTGTCACGCTCCCCCATGGGAAAATATTAGAGTCCCTCCTCCCACATCAAGGTCGGTGAGCCTTTCCCCACTCTCCTCCCTCCTCCCCGTCCCTCCCTCCCTCTGGACCAGTGTTCTCTTTACTGAAGATGCCGAACCCTGGCCTAAAAGGTGCATCCCACCTGGAGGGGGTGGGGCAGGAGAACACTGGCAGTGTACCAGGTGAGGTTCTTAGGCCTGTTGGGCTCACAAATGCCATCTCTGCTAGAAGCCAGAAAACCCTGCAGGTATGCATAACCATACTCTGGATTTCTAACCTAACAGACCACTGGGGACTCTTCTAAGGGATGGGGGTGCTAAGCCTTGGTGGGGGCCAGGTGGGGGCATGACAACAGCTGGCTGGACTGGGCAACCCTGCCTCAGGGCCCCAGGGAAGCTGAATCCTGGGTGGTAGGGTAGGGGGGGACTGTTTGGGGAAGCCTTGCCCTGTTGTGTGGGGTGAGTGCATGGAAGCCTTTGTCCAGGCTCTGCCCAGCAGGTATGGCAGCTCTGGAACATTCTGCCCTCAGGCTGACCTGGGTCCTAAGCACTGACAGGTGTGGGGGAGGTACGCAGGGAGGGGAGCTCCTGCACTGACGCTGTGGCCTGGGGGGTGGGGCTGGAGGTGGGCTCCAGGTAGCACCAGACCTCACGTCTCAA
The DNA here is from genome assembly GCA_029783875.1 of Phataginus tricuspis. NCBI lineage: Eukaryota > Metazoa > Chordata > Mammalia > Pholidota > Manidae > Phataginus > Phataginus tricuspis. Next base: position 26,723,129 of record JAQQAC010019064.1, read on the forward strand.
CCTGCATGCCTGCACAGGCCCAAAGGCCGCCAGATACCAGAAGGTTCCACCCTACATGGAAGGCCAAGCTTCACGGACACACCACATGCAGACCTGGCCAGCTTGAGTGGGAGCCCTCACCTAGCAGCGTGGGCCTGGGAAGCCCTACACCCAGACCTCCAGGTACTGTCTACCTGGGTGAGACCCTCCCTCCAGAATGGGATCACCTCCACCATCAGTGTGCTGTCTACACTGGATGAGAGCCTTCTGTCTTAGGGCAGGACCAAGCCTCTTCCTGGGGTGTGTGTCTACCCTGGGTGTGATGACCTAAGTGGGTGGTATCAGTTCTGGGTAGGGTGAATCTGATTAGAGAGGGTGCTTGTGGGCTGGCCCTCTCCCCCTGTGTCTGTCACCCACAGGTCCCCTGCACCTGTTACCAACACCTTCCTGCCGCCAGGCTCCTCTATGCTGGTGGGGGTTGGTAGGAGGTAGAGGTGTCCACTACAGTCTCACGTGGGTCTGCTGTCCAGCCTGATGAACTCTCTCCCCGCATCTTCTGTCCATGATCTGGGGGGTTCCCAGGGCAGGATGAGACCCCATTCCTGGGGTGTCTTCCTCCCTTCTGGCTAGCCTTGGGAGACCCTAGTGTACCAGTGGACAGGGTCCTGGAACCCCAAGAGGGACTGGATAGAGGCACTCAGCTCTCCCGGAGGGCCCCTCACACAACCCACACCCTGTCCACTGTGCCAAATCTTGTCCCCCAGGACAACCCTCCCTCCCCGGTCACCCCACTCCCCATCCCTTTCCAACACCTCAGATGGTCCTCCAGTCCCTTCCTTCCCTGCCCCTCCCCTGCCCCGCCCCTTCTCCAGTCCCCGCCCCTTCTCCAACCCAGCCCCTCCTACCACCCTGCACCTGGGCCCACCTCTCAGCCCCTTGTGTACTCTGAAACACCAATTGGGGCCTAATTAATGCTGATGCAGCAATAACTACCTTAGGGAAGTGAACTAGTAATGGAGATACACAACATCTGAAGGTCTCAGGAAGGAAGGAAGACACTCTACACGTCATCACCGTTACTTCAGCCAAGGTTGGGGAACTCAAAGTGTGACCCATCTCCTGAGTTAGGTGTCTTGGGGAAGGGAGAGAATCAGCTTTCTTGCACTCCAGGGAGTGGTCACAACAGCCACACTGCTGCACAAAGAGGCCTCACGCAGGGCGGGGCGAGGGGACCGACCTAGCATGACCCTGATTAGCCAGTGACCCAGGATGCTTCCTGCCCTTTGGGGACACAGGAGGATGGGTGCTTGTCTTGCCAATGGGTTTCAGCCCCGGGCAAGTTCAATATAGATTCAATGTGACCAAAAGAATGACAGCAAAACATTCTTGGGGTGAAAGGGTTATACCCAACTTTATTTCCAGGTGGCAGGTCAGTCACTAAAATCCCGTTCACTCAGAGCGAGTCTGCATGCAGCAAGCGGGTCTCTGCCTCTGGGCCCCTCGGCCTGCACAGCTCTCCTTAGCACTGCCACCACTCCAGCCTCTGCTCTGCTCTCCTGCAGCCCTTCTGCCGTGCCACGGTGTTGCCCAGAGCACTGGGCGGAGCTCTTTACATAGAGTCAATAGCAACGTATTGCCCACATGTGTGCAGCGAACTAGACAACCAAGGTGTGGATAAAATGGGAGTTCCTATGGCCAGGATTCTCACCTGACCCTGGTTGACTGTCTCACTGCACACCTGTGGGCAATACATTGCTGTTGACTCTATATAAAGAGCCCTGCCTAGTACCCTGTGCGATGCGGTGGCATGGCTGCAAGGCTGCAGGAGAGCAGAGCAGAAGCTGGAGTGGTGGCAGCACCGAGGACAGAGGCCCAGAGGACGGCTGTGCTGGACGACTATGCAGAGAGGCCCAGAGGACGGCTGTGAGGGCAGAGGGGCCCAGAGGCAGAGACCGGCTTGCTGCATGCAGACTTGCTCTGAGTGAATGGGATTTTAGTGACTGACCTGCCACCTGGAAAAAAAGTTGGGTATAATGCTTTCACCCCAAGAACGTTTTGCTGTCGATTTCTTTGGTCACACTGAATCCACAGTGAACTTGCCCGGGGCTGAAACCCATTGGCAAGACACAGGGCCAGGTGAGAATCCTGGCCACAGGAACTTTCATTTTATCCACAGTGCTTTATCACCAAAACTCTCTCCCTGGGGGCAGCCACAGTGCCACCTCTGCAGCTCATGCCTTGTCCCTGGCTAGTGTCCTGCATGTACCGGCTGCTGTACTGGGGTGCCTCTGGGAGGATTCACCCTGAGTGAACCTCACTGGAAAGCATTTCTACTTTCTCTGAGCTGAAAAGTCCGAGGACGGTTTATTGACTTTGCTTAGAAACACATCTATCCTGTTGTCCTGCCAATGGGTTTCGGCCCTGGGCAAGTTCACTATGGATTCATGGAGACTGAAAAATGACAATGGAACATTCTCGGGGTGAAAGGGTTTATACACAACTTTATTCCACAGTGGCAGGTCAATCACTAGAATTCTGTCCACTTAGAGTGAGTCTGCAGGCAGCAAGCCCGTCTCTGCCTCTGGGCCTCTGCGTCCTTGGAGCCGGCTCAGTCTCTGTCCTTGGCACTGCCACCACTCCAGCCTCTGCTCTCCTGCAGTCATGCAGCCCAGAGCACTGGGTGGAGCTCTTTTTCTAGAGTCAGTAACGATGCATTGCCCACACGTGTGCATTGGGCAAGCCAACCGGGGCAGGTGAGAATCCTGGAACCTTTACTTTCTCCACACATGTAGTCTAGATGTCGACTTGCATTGCTTTCTAGAAAGTTCTACAGATCTGTTCAGAAAGGGACTAGGAGAGTGTGGAGGCAGAGTCAGGGCAGATCTTTGAGTCCCTCACTGCTCAGGGCTGGGCTGCTTCCAGGCACTGGCGGGATGGGCCCTGTAGGATGGCTGCTGCTCCCTGGGGGCCTCATGAGGACCATACACTTGTGCCATTGTGAATTGATCCGCTGCATCCATTTGCATTATGAAAATGGTATGACATTTTAGCTCCCAGAAATGGAAAGTTAAGGAAACGCCCCACTGTTGGGCAGCCTGCATTTGACCGGCACCTGCTCACACATGGGCTTGCTTCCTGCTCTGCTGTGCGGCCTCAGTGATGTGGGGAAGGAGTCGGGCAGAGCAGGAGGAGCCGCCTGGGACACAGCGGCTGTAGCCTGGAGCTGAGGGTCTGGTGCAGCTGGCCAGGCCCATGCTGGCTGCACAGGTTGGTTAGGCTCATTCCCTTTCTTGGTGCTGCCTTCTACACTGTGACTTGGGGGCCCCGGTCCCCATCAGGCTCCCTGCAACTGGCTTCCCTCCAGCCAGAGAAGGTGGGGGGCTAGAGGTCAGCCACATGACCCCTGCTGGGTAGCAGGGTCTGTCAGGGAGGCCAGGCAGACAGGCTGAGTGGGGTCTGGGTCAGCGCCAGGCTGTCAACCTGGGGTGCGGGTGGACAAGCCCTCGACATCTCCTGAGGCCACAGCTGTCTTTCTGCCCCATGGGGGTCTGAGAGGCTGAGCGCAGGGCTGGTGTGGGGCAGGCAGCCAGAGACAAGAGCCACCAGGAAGCACACTGGGGTGGAAGAGCATCTTTGAGAGGAACTGCAGTGGGGGTGGCTCTGTGGATCCTGTTTTCTCTGTGCTCTGGCTGCTATCCTGTGTACACAGTCCCTTCTGCTTTGCAGGTCCCACATACAATGACGTGAGTTGGGCACCCCTGTCAGACGCTGTCCCACCCATGGCCCTGCCACACAAGCTGACCAAGGCAGGTCCCAGCTCGGTGGCCCAGCCCCTGTGCTGAAGGCAACAGATCACTCCTTGGGGCTGTGAGCCCATCGGTGAGTGAACTTGGCTGACTTCCTGAGAACGGGAAGGGAAGGCCCATCTCCTGCGCCCAGTCAGGAAGGATTCATGGAGGGGAAAGGCTGTGTGCATCAGCTCTGACAGCTTGTTGGGTGGGCCTTGGGGCTGCTGAGTGGTGACCTTGGCCCATGTGCTGCGTCTTATTGAAGGAGGGCTGGGAGGGAAGGTGGGCCTGCCCCAGCCTTCCCTAACTCTGGCACCCCATTTCACTGCAATGTACAGCTGCCCTGTGTGCCCTGCTGGGAAGGCAGGCACCCCTCCCAGGCCTCTGCCTGACCCATGGGTGCATGGTGGCTCCTGTTTCAAAAAGAGAGGGCCTGCCATGTACTACAGGTGCTGGCCCCTGGCCACCTCTGGGCTCACCTTGGGGCCTGGGGGTCTGTGGGTGGGGGCGACTGGGCAGCAGCTTTAGGTCTCAGATCTGGAAGGTGGGAATGTCTCGCCACCTGCCTGACTCTGAGTTTCACTGGCTCTGTGCCCCTGGGACCTGTGCTCCCTCCTTCACCACTGGTCACTCACACCCCCCCGTCAGAACTTCCGAGGAGGTTAGGGCAAGAGGCTCTTTATTTCTGCTAATTTTCACTTAATTTTGGAAAGGACCTGGTCCAGCCAAGACACACTGTAGCCTAACCCAGAGAAGCCACATTTGAAACAGCTATTTAATAAATGCACCCAGAATGTCTAGCTGCCAGATGGACCCCCGCCTCTGCCCCTTCAGTGGTTGCTTGGGCCTTGTCACCTCCTCCGTGACCTGATGGGGGTGGTGGCATCTCAGTGTGGCATTTCTTTAGTGACTCATGATGGCAAACTGGCCATTTGTATACCTTCCTCTTTGAAACGTCTTCATTCTAGGTAAATGTTGCCTGTACACTTGAGAATGGTGTGTGGACTGCCCCACAAAGGTTACTTAGCCCAGTGAGGGGCCAGCGCTATTCCATCCCATGACGTCCTTACTGATTTTCATCTACAGGTCCTACCAGCTCAGCTATGAAATGTGCTCTGTCCTTTCCCTTTAGTTCTATGTTCTCACTGCATATATTCTGAAGCTGTTATTAGAGTCACAAGTAGGATTTTTATGTCTTCCTGACCCTTTTATCACGATGGAGAGTTGCTCTTCATCTCTGGAAATGCCAGTGGGCCCGAAACGGGTGTTTGCGGCAGCTTTCCAACATGTAGTTTGCATGGCGTGTTGTCTTCCGTCCTGTGTGTTTCACAGTTTGGGAATAGTGGGTCTTGGTGTCCCTCCCAGCTGCACGATCCCTGCCTTTAATTTGCAGCAGCCTCCCCACCTGATGCCTTCCTGGCACTTGTTTTTTAGCTGTCCTGTCTTGTGTCCCCCTGTTCCTTCATGCCTGTCTTTTTTGGGTTAATTGAATTTTTTCAGCACTTTGTTTTAGTCCCTCGTGGGCCTTTCAGTGTTAATTTAGCAGTGAGGCAATACCTCCTTGTATTATGTTTTCTGTAGTGACACAATGTGCATCCCAGCTGGCTGCAGTCTGCTGGCCCTTCACTGCAGGAGCCTGGCAGCAGGGCAGTTCTGTCACCCCGCCCTCGTGCTGTTGCCATGCGGTTCCCTGACATCTCCATGAGGAACTGTAATACACCGTAGTGGTTCCTTTAAGACATGGTGTGTGAAGTTGGGTTCTTTGGAAGAGAAGCTGGAAGGAGCTGGGGTCACACCCGAGGTGGGGAGGCAGGTGCTGTGGGCACAGGAGAAGCGAGGCTGTCATTGTCGGGCCACCGCTCGCCCTGGAGAGGCCCCACGTCTCCAGGGGATCCTCCGTGCTGCATGCTCCTTCTACTTCCGTGGGGCCCCTGTGTGGGCCACTCTGTTCTCTGCGTGGCTGTGCTTAAGCTCTGCTTTTGCTCCCGGACTTCCTCAGTTGTCAGTTCCCGGCCAGCCACTTCCTGCTGGTGGCCTGTCCCTGCCCTGAGCCTGCCCGGTGCTGCTGTGTGTCAAATGTCATGGCGCTCTGTTCAGGACTTTACCCTGAGTTCCTTGTGAGCTTCTGCCCCTGCCAGGACGTGTGCTTCTGTGGAGACCTGCGGCCACCGGCACTGCTGCACTGGGGCGCGTCCTGGGGTCTGTGCCCATCCACCTGTCTTTCTTTTCTCAGGGACGGCCACCTCTCCTGCTCTTTCCATGTCTGCTTTCTGTTCTATGCTTTATGTGAGAACCTGTGTGAAGGTCCCGGTGGAGTGCATGCGTGTAGCCAGCACGACACAGCGGGGTTTGCTGAGTGAGAGATGACTTCTCTCAGGGCCTGAGTTTTGCTCAGGCTGGCAGGGAAGGAGGCCTGGTCTGTTGTCTGTCAAGTCCATTTTAATTCCATTTTTGTCCCATTGTGGCCTTTACTAGAGGGCACAGTTCTTATTCTGAAGGCTTCCGGGGTCTCATCTGATGCTGGGGATGCCCCGGGGGCCCCACTTTGTTGGAACGGGATGCAGAGTGTCCCTTCTCCACTCCGCTGGGCCTCAGGAGCCTTGCCCTGCACGTATGGACAGCAGCCTAGGGCATGGCCCTGGGGGCCCCAAGCTCTGGGTCCAGATGCTGCAGATTCCAGGTGTGTCCACAGCCCTGGAAGCTAGTCTCTGGGTCTGCCTCAGTGAGATCCTGGTTCTTCTTGGGGACCACCTCACAGGGGAGGAGATGTGTCCCTAGGCAGAAAGCTGGCCAAGGTGGCCTGTGGCTCGGTCATCTGTGTCGGCTGCCCAGCACCTGCAGACAGCTGCTCCTACACTTGTCCAGGTGGCAGCTGTCTGCAGGCCGGCAGGGGGGCCAGCTGGGGATACAGCCCAACTGACAGTTAATGAACAGAGTCTCAGAGGGTACATCTGTAATGGGTGGGTGACAGGGTGGGCTTCTCCAAGTATTCCGGGGTCCTGGTTGCAGGGCAGGTGTGTTCACAGCTCTCTCCTGTGCTTGTCCCTTGATAAAATGTGTGGCCTGGAAGGCAGGACCCTGTGAACTGGAACCAACCAGTAGAAGATTGTCTTTGCAGGGGTTGCTCCCATGGAAGTCCTACAACTGGCTTCAGAACCCCAGTGTCCTACCCTGTCAACCCGCTGAACTTGAGTGGGCACTGGACAGGCAAAGCCAGGCCTCCAAGCTCTGGCTCACCATCCTGTCCCTACGTGTCACTGTAAATGAGCTTATTAGATCTGTCCCCGGAATGAGGTGGGTCGGGAAGGAGAGGGGGGTCTACAGGAGAGTCAGGAAAGCAACGAGCCCCCAGGAGCTTGGCCTGGGGCTTGTCACCCAGATGGAAAAAGGAAAACCTCACTGTTTGTAGGGAAGAACTACAGGTGTTGAAGGAGGGAGCTGAAGTGATTGAGGGGTGAGGCCCGTCAAGGCTTGGCTGTCACACTTGGGGTCCCTGCTGGGCACTGTGAAGAGCGGTCCGTCACATTTTCTCTCATCTGTGCCCAAGAATAACAGCTTTGCTTATGGATTTTCTGAGATGTCCTTCTAATTCTGTTGCCCATGAATTATGAACCCCACAGACTAGTACATAGCAGATGGTTTTTGTCGAGCACAGATATGCCCTTGGTGGAGCATCTTTCAGAGGGAGAGCTGTCTGGGAGCCCAGAGCTGTGGCCCTGGTGCCCCCTTCATCCCCGCAGCTGCTCTGGGCTACCTAGCTGCCCATGCTTAACCATAGATTGCAATCTCCTGAATGGCAACACCTGAGTCCATGTTCTGCACCTGTCTGAGACCCAAGCCTGGGAGGAGAACAGGTAGCATTTGCTGTCCTGTCCATTTTCTTTTTAAATGTCAGCCACCACGTTACTTAAGTTCTCCTGGATTGGCATCTTTGGATATTAAGCAGCCTCCCAGCCGAGGGGTGGGGATGAAGTTCTGCCCCAGCCTTACTGGGACAAAACTGACACACCAGGCTGTGTAGATGCAAAAGGTGAGGGGCAAAACATGAAAGCCATTTGGGACCCCAGCACCTCGTGAGTGAGAACATCACGGGTGACTTCGTTTCCCAGCAACTTCCAAGTATGCAGGCAGGGTCTGTCCTGGAGTCACTGCACTGGCCTGGGAGCAGGGTCTGACCCTCTGGCCAGCTGCCGCTCACCCTGCCCCTCCCTGGCAGGCCACCGTCCACTCTGCTCTATCAGGTCACGTGTCAGAGATTCTCCATGAGATCACATGCTGCCTTCGTTCGGCTCATTTCCCTGGGCACATGTCGTCGCAGGTGGTAGGCTTCCCCCTTGCTCGTGGCTGGGTGTCCATGGTGTGTATATATGCAGACATCACCCACCCACCCGTTCACGGACACTCAGGTTGTTTCCGTGGCTTGATCGTCGTGGATGGTGCCTTGGTGAGCACAGGGTGCAGACACCTCTCTGAGGCAGTGGCCTTCCTCCCTCCTATAAGGGCCCTTGTGGCAATGCCAGGCCCACCCAGATAACCCAGAATAATCCTCCAACTGAAGATCCTTAACTTAGTCCAGTCTGGGAAGTGGCTTTGCTCTAAAAGTCACGTACAGGTCCCAGGGAATTAGCTGTCTGAGGGGGGCACTGTTCCCCAATCACAGTACAAGTCGGACAGCCCAGAACTATAAGCATCTCACCAAACTGAATTCTGAGGCAGATGATTGTCGTCCCTGGTTTGGGAGTCTGTCTGTAGCCCTCAGGTTCATCCTAGACCGTGCTCGAATCCCACTGCTCACATTTACCTGAATGCCAACGGTTGTGGGTTGTAGGGGCCTCTGGGCTGCACCTCTGGGCCCCCCAAGGATGTGCTCCCAGGTGTGGGGTGACCATGGACTGCCCTCCACCTCCTCCCTCTCAGACAGTGGCCCTGGAGGAACCCTACCCTCTGTGCCTGCTCACTTGGGCATCTGCAGGGTTTGCAGGGCTGACTGTGGCCCCTTGTCCATCTGTCTAGCCCTCACTACCTCACGTCTCCTCGTGGGCCCTGGGAGCACCCCAACAAGAGCTGTGTGCCCACTCTGACATGGCTCCCCAAGTGGCCCTGTGGTACAAATGCTGGCTGGGCATTTGCCTCCAAGGACAAGGTGACCCACAGCTGCTCACCGTGGGCTGGGGGAGTGCTGGCAGCAGGCCAGGGCAGAGGAGGGGAGTGAATGTAGGGGTGAAGTGGGGACAGTGAGGCCTGTGAGACAGGCACCTGGGCTGGATGAGCAGCCACACAGCTACTTGTGACACCCTGGGAGTCCCTCCCCTCTGCCAGCCTGAGCAGAGAAACCCAAGGACCCTCTCAGCCATCCCAGGGCTGGAATCTGTACTTAATTCTGGCAGCTGTGCACCAGGGTCAGGGCCTCACAGTGGCAGGTGGCCTGCTGAAACCAGGGACCCCCCGAGACCCTGGCGGGAGAAGTGCCCCTCCCCTCCCTGGGTGGAGCCTCAGCTGTGCCTGCGGGGCAGCGACCCCTTTAGACGGTTCACAGTTGTGTCCCCTGCGTAACCTTCCCCGGAACAAGAGCAGGAGCCTCTCTGGCCCCTCAGTGGTCCCTCACTCCTTTGCGGGCGTCCACAGCCCAGAGGTGGCCAGCGCCACAGACACAAGCTCCTCCTGCAGAGTGGCTGTGATTTAAGGTTGCCTTGGCTTCTTTTCTCTGCTGTTCATCTTTTTATTCTGTTTCTCCACCTCTGCCTCCTCCCCTGCACACAGTTCCTGAGACTCGCTCATGTGGCATGTACCAGCCGTTGTCACATTCTATCTCTGAATGTGACTTCACTACTTCCTAAGGACAGTTTACCTGTCTGTTTTCTGTTCTGGGGCAGCTAAGGTGCACAACAAGCTCACAACATTCGGCTGTTCCAGAAGCAAGGGAGCTTTCCAGGACTGATAGAATATGGCCAAAAAGACAAGAGGCCAATTTCAACAGGGTCCCTCTGGTCAAATAAAAAAAATTGGTGGTCACAGTTGACTGGCTACATCTAATCTGTGTAAACCCACGAATCCATGAGGCTCAAAGAAGGGAGGTCTGCGAGTTACCAAAGGCAGGTATTAACCAAAGACACCCTAAAATTGGTGGCCAAAAGGAAAATTAGGCATTGTCCTGCTTTCTGCTCAGAACTGAATGTCAGAATAACCAAATCACTCCAGTTATGAGTAAAGGTGTGCTTTAAAAAGATGCTGGCTAACGTGGGAGAGGGCAGGATAGAAACTGTCTTTGACAATCCTCTGAAATGGCTGAATGGGACGAGGTGGAAGGTGGGTTAAGACCTCTACCCAGGTGACCTGGATGCTAGGCTGGTGTCATGGGGAGACCGAGGCTGTGGCTTGCAGGCTCCTGGCAGAGGCCACCCAGTTGCTGGTCGTATGGTCCCAGCCCCGAATGTCTACCTTGAGTCATGGCACCTGTAGGGTGAATTTTTCCTGGAAATAAGGAAGGAGAGAGGAGAGAGGGAAAACAAACGACTCTGTGAAGAGGCAACCCTATAGTGGGGGGTGGTCTTCCTGAGGAGTCAGCACCGTGGTGTGGCTGGGGGCCAACATGCCATCTGTGCAGACAAGCCTGTGTCGAGGGACTTTTGGGCACCTGGAGATGTGAAAATGTGAGTGGATATTAGGGAACCTCTGTGCCTTTGTGCAAAGTATAGTAATTTAATTTGGCCCAGGCAGGGGTGTGCTGAAGAAAAAGAAGCCACATGCCTGCCTCGTCTAGTCTGTCCAGCTTGGCCCTGATTCCCCACTGCACCTCCGCTGGAGCTCAGATCCTCCTCGGTCAGGAGCTGGGAGCCTTGGGGCCCGGGAGCCACCACTGGGCTGCCCACAAGGCCTTGCGTGACGGGAGAGCTGTGTGGGCGCGTGGGGTGTCTGGGCTGCTCTGCATCTCACCACTACGTTCCTCATCCCTCATCTGTGATCTCCAAATCATCTGGAACCTGGACACCTTTCTGTAACTCACTTGGCA
>JAQQAC010019064.1:26745862-26757783 GCA_029783875.1 Phataginus tricuspis
CTTCCCCATGATCTCCCCAACACCATGTGTGCCAATCATAATGCCCCTCAATCCCCGTCTCCCTCCCCACCCACCCTCTCCCACCCCTCCCTTTGCTAACTGCTAGTCCCTTCTTGGAGTCTGTGAGTCTGCTGTTTTGTTCCTTCAGTTTTGTTTTGTTGTTGTACTCCACAAATGAGGGAAATCATTTGGTACTTGTCTTTCTCCGCCTGGCTTATTTCACTGAGCATATGTTGTTGCAAATGGTAGGTAAGTCCTTCCTTCTTAAAGTATTCCAAAAGGTAGAAGAGGAGGGAATACTTCCAAACTCATTCTATCCGGCCAGCATCACTCTAATACCAAACCAGACAAAAAACACTCTAAAGAAAGAAAATTATAGGCCAATATCCCTGATGAACATAGATGCAAAAATCCTAAACAAAATATTAGCAAACCAAATTAAAAAAATACATCAAAAGGATCAAACATAATGACCATGTGAAACCTTCATAAGAGTGTATATCAATGATACCTTAATTTAAAAAAAAGAAGAAAAAAATGCATTCATGAAAAATACAAACAATATTTATGTGGACAGGAAATTCTCCTTAATCACACTCATGGAGATAGATGCCACTAACAACTTGTAACAGAGACTTTTAAACATTTACATATTGATGTTTATAACATAAATGGCTCTTTAGTTTCTGAGTCCCTTCTGTATTTTTTCTCAGTTAAGGCTTTCTACACTTCACATAATAAAGTGAAAGACTAAAAACAAGAAACTCATGCGTTGTGGGCTTAAGGACATGGGCTGTGTCAGCTGCCTGATCTCCCTTTGTCTGGACAGAACCTGCCTCCTTCACCCAATCCCCTGCTTCCAGACATTTGGGCTAATACTTCTCCTTTGCTGTGACAAAATACTTTTTTAAGACATTTTCACAAAACTGTGTGACCATTTCCAATAAATTGTCACACGTGGTATTCCAGGATTAAGGGGAAAACACTTAAATATTTGTTATTGCTATTTTTCCTTCCAATACGTTGTAGTGATATGCAACACACCAACATGAGCAGTCAGTGATTTTCTTGATACAGAGAACAAGAGTGTCTATGAATTAATCTGTTCAGTCAAATGTTGCCAGCATGGGGTAATCCAGGCAGGACCTGAAAAGGTCTGTCACACTGTTTGATAGGGGTCCAGCAATCATGCCGACAAAGGACCCACTGCAGCACTTACGAGGCCCAGTGCAGAATAAAGGTGTAGCCTCTCATTCAAAAAAAGTGGACCTTCTGAGGTCCTGTCCAGAGTTATGCCCACTATGGATAGCTTCTTTTTCCAGTGCACTTTAGGGGTACCCCTTTCTGGGGCAAGAGTGGATCAGAAATCCATGTCAGGCTAGGTAATGCACCTGCAATTCAGGCCTGGGTGTTCATTCCTCTGTCTCCTGGTCACAGGGAACCTATCAGGAGGCCACAGCTACAGCTTAGGGATGGAAGGCAGTTCGTGCTGCAGGGGTCTGAGCCACATGCTGAGTCACCTGGCTGTGCTGTCAGACTCCACACTCAGCTCTTGTGGTGCTGTGTCTGTTCACCCCCAGCTTATGGGAAGCCCAGGCCTCACAGCCATGTGGCCTCCCACGGTCAGGAGCCAGAGTCCAGCACAGAACCAAGAGTGCTGCCCAAAGGTAGAGCAGTGACCTGCTGAAAATTGAGGGTGTCCTTTGGGATCTTGATGAAGACTCTGTAGTACATCCTTACTTACCAGAGATTTGCACACCACTGGATTTTCTGTGTTGTAAGGCTGAGTAGCATCCTAGCCCAAACCTGCTGGAGAACTGGGCCTGACAGACCACTGGGAGGGGTGGAGCAGCAGTGGTGCGTGCTGCCTCCCAAGTCCAAAGAGGTCTGCGTACTGCGGTTCTGAAGATCAGTCTGTGCCACCCGGAAAGCCCAGGCAGCTCACCTGAACGTTTGTAGGTGACGCCCTGGTGGAACTGTCAGCCCCTTTCCCCCGAGGTGACTTCTCAGTCCTCTGGCTGCAGACAAAGTCCTGGGATCTGACCACATCAGTGTCCACGTTCCACTGACTGGTTAGACACTTAGGATTTGTCAGCTACCAAATTCCAAAGATTCCCTTGGAACATGCGTGGCAAAGGACCTGGGCCCCGCTAAGACAAATGCTTGCTTTCCTGGAGATGGAAATGGAAATACTGAGGTGCATGTCTACCAATTAAGTATTTGATTATTACTATCACTCTGAACTCCAGGCAGTGAAAACAGTGCATTCTTACTGCTGTTCACATCAAGATGAACACTTGATAGTCCTCGTTTTATCTCACCTTCCAGATAGAAAAAATAAACTATATCAGGAGGTATGACTTGGAAACTGTTCCATTTTATATCAAACATTGTTAAAATCTTAAATTAAAGCAAAACATCTGAAATCGCTGTGTAACAGCAAAACAGTACTTTCTTTTAAAGAAATGTCCTGCTCCCCTCTGGGTGTGTCTGTCACTGCACCTTGGAGACCTGGAATGCTGTGAAGCTTTGGGCAAATTTTACTCACCTTACTGAGTAAGCAAGTCTTCACTGAATCATAGACACTGTAAATTTTAAGAAATATAGATTTTCAAGATGTTAGTATGGTTTTTAAAAAGTGGGGCTTCTGTATCAGGCCAAAATGAAACAACAGGGACCCAATTAACTCTCACCTCTCAAATAACAAAATTATATATATGCCTATATTATATAAACATAGCTTCTGCCTCATTAACTGATGTCCAACTGTATGTATTAAATGTCAGTTGAAGGGGTAGATATGAAACAAATGAGGTAAGTCCTAGAATTAAGCATAAGTTTGGGAGAGATATTTTCTCAAAGGAGATGTGTGAGTGGCACAGAACACAAGGAGAAAATACATTTGTCTCAGACCACAGAGAATATCACTGCACACCTATAATAATGTGTAAAATTAAAAAGACTGGCAACACCAAGTGCTCACAAGGGTGTAGGAGAGCTAGGACTCTCATTCACTTCTGGCAGAAATGTAAAATGGTATGAAAAACAGTTGGCAGTTTCTTAAAAAGTTAAACATGTACCCACCATATGACCCAGTCATTCTACACCTGGGTATTTAACCAACATAAATGAAACTAGGTCCTTACAAATACCTATTCATAAATGCTTATGGCAGCTTTATCTATAATAGCAAAAATTGGAAGTAACCCAACTGTCCATCAGTACATGAATGGATAAGTGAACGGTAGTACAGCCCCACAAAGGAATACCACCCACAATAAGAAGGACAGATTATTGACAAGTATGACTCATGTATCCAGCCCCATTTTGGATGAATCTCCAAATGATCATGCTTAGTGAGATAAACCAGACACAAAAAAGTATATGCTGAATGATTTCATTTAGATAAAAGTATAGAAACTGTGAACTCAACTATACTGATAGACAGTGGACTGGAAGAACATAAAGCAACATGTTATTTATCTCAGCATGGCTTCATGGCTGTATACGTATGTCAAAACTATTAAACTGTGCACTATACATATATATGCTTTATTGCATACCAATTAAATTCCCCAAAAGATGTTAAAACACCTCTGAAACTGAAAATTGTGGTAAAACAATAAAAAATATACTTTTTAGAACTGAATAAATCTGTTACATGATTTAGCTTTGCCCAAAACAAAAACATGCCAGATTGTAGCAGAACCCATGCCCCACATCTCAACCCCCTGCATCTCCAAGGATTGCAATTTTGCCCCAAGATTTAGTGAAATGTTGTCAACTACCCCCACCTCTCACTTCTATCCTCAACATTTATTTCTTTTTCTAGATGCAATAAAACTTATACAGCTACTTTTTCACTTAAGCTGATATATACCCTATATCAAAAGGCAGATCTATTCTGAATAGAAGGATATTTATGAAGAGTTGTCCTTAGCAAGTCATTTTGACAAGTCAATAAAATGTTTAAATCCAAGTGACGGTCAGGGACCTCCTTTTTCTCAGCCAGGAAATGAGAAGTTGTCATTAAACATCTATTTCCTGTGTGATTTTTCTGGTTCTGAATACATAACTAGACTCAACTGTATTTGCCTTACAGATACAAATAAAGAGATTTTGGGGGGGCAGCTAATGCTGGAAGAGAGAGTGGGAGGAAAGGATAAAACAAGTGTTGTGTCTGCAAATCAGTTCTACCCTCTACCTCACTGAAGTCTCACTGGACACTGGAGTGGGAGGGATGTCCATCCATTCTGTTCTGTTCTGTTGTGTACTGACTCTGCCTTTACCTAGACTCTGAGTTTACTCTTGTTCTACAAAACAATCAGGGGTTTTTTTTTATAGCCATAGGTCCAATGACACCGATGTAGGGGAGCTCAGTCTGGAGGTCCAGGCTCTCGTTCCTGCCTGCCTTCCTCCGTGAGGCTTGCTGCTCCATGTTAGCAGAGGGGCCCCATTTGAGAAGGAAGGTTGGGTCTATGGCATTTGCTGGTCAGCACCTCTTGGATTGTGGACCTGGTGGCTTTAACTGGGGATCCAACTGCTCCATAATGCAGGTAGGAAAGAACAAATCAGTAGGTGATCCCACGTGAAGCCAGAAATGGGTGCTCTTTCCAAGAACTACCAATCTGTGACTATTAGCCCCAAACACAATGGCATTGTGCAGGCCCCTGCAAGCTCCTCCTGGGGGTCTCTGCAGGTGCAGGGGTTTATCCCATGTACTCAGGTGTCCGCTCAGCAGCCACCTCTCTGCCTGTCCAGCATCCTGCCTTTGCCTGTACAGCTGAATGAGACCAGGACCCAGGGGTAGCTATAGATGTTGGGGTCCTGGGGTAGGGGCCCACGTGCTGTGGCTTCAGGGTCCGATCCATGGACAGGATAGGAAAGGACGGCAGGTGCTGGTCTTCCCACCTGGTGCCCACTGCTTGAGGCCATCATTTGAGCAGTGGTCTGTCTCAGCATTTACCCCCACTCTGCACCCTGTCAAGTGCTTGCTTATGTCCCATAGTGGCTGTTCCAGGAGACAAGTCTGAGGGCTGACAAACTCTGTCAGCAGGGCTGCCTTTCTCTGCCTTGCCAACCCCTTAGAGTGGATTCTCAGGCAAATGGACTCCTCACAGGCCCACCCTAAGAATAGGCCAGAAAGTATGAGAGATTTCAGAATCCTAGTGGAAAATGCAGAAAAGGCTGCTGGACTGTTACAGATTCTGAGGAATCAAGTAAGGGATTTCTTGCTGTAGGGGTTTGTTTGCTTTTTAATATCTCTTAAGTATGGTTATTTTGCATAACTATGATTAAATTAGATATTTCAATGGAAATCCTAGGTCTTCATATTTAATAGAATGCTCTGTACCTTTCAAAGAACTTTTACACAAACTTTCTCACGACTTTACGCAGAGTACGCAGAGCAGGCACACATTACCCCAGTAAGAATTTACAGGACAGTGGTTTTTAATTAGGCATTTCTTAATCATGGTTGAGGGTAGATTTTATTTCCTCCAACAAATAGTTCTAAGGAGTAGCAGGTGGGGCTGCCTTAGCAGCAATTCTTCAGCTGCTGTACAACCTTCCTTTTGTGCTAGCCCATGTATTTTGCACTTATCACTTCTATATATCTTTTGTACATAATTCAATTTGTACAAAAGTGACTGTAATGGGGTATCTGGTGGCGAGTTGATGATGGGGGGAATCTAGTAACCACAATGTTGCTCATGTGATTGTATATTAATGTTACCAAAAAAAAAACACAGTTACAGTGACACAAGGCCTTTCAGCCTCATGACAAAATTCCTGTGACAAGATTCTCCCACCTGAACTGAAACATCCAGTTAGAATTAATAAGTGAGTTCAGGAAAGTTGCTGGTTAAAAGATTAATTTTAAAAATTATATCTTTGTACACTGGCAATGTAAAATCTAGAAAAGGAATTAAGGATATAATTCCCCTTATAATAGCACCAAAAAAATATTTAGGAATACATTTAACAAAAGCAATACAAAACTTGTACTTTGATAACTATTAACACATCCTGGAAAGAGATTAAACAGGTGTACATAAATGGAAAGCTAACCCATGATCATGAATCAGAATACTTAATATTGTTAAGACAGCAGTATTCCACATATTGATCTACACATTCTATGCAATCCCTCTCAAAATCCCATCTGGCTTCTTTGGAGAAATTGACAAGCTGACTCTAAAATTCAAATGAAAATTCAAGGGATGCAGAATAGCAAAACGATTTTGAGTAAAAAAAAACTTGAAGGACTCATACTACTCAAATGTCAACCCTTACCTCAAAGCCACACACACAGACAAGACAATGCCTGTCTAAGACTGAAGTTCTGACAGAACAGAGGGGCCTCCCAGCAAACCAGCATGCTGCAGGGGTCCACTCTCAGAGGACGGCCGTGGGTGTGGAGAGAGGCCTGTCTGAGGAGGGGAAGGGAAAGACTGAAGCTGCTTGTGATAACTGAGCAGGGCAGACCTTGAGGAAAGCTGTCCAACACGCCAGGCCAGGCATGAATGCAGACACTGCTGCGGGAAGCCTTCAATGCACAGTGTAACCAACGCAGTGAAAAGCCCCAAACCCAGCTCAGTCCTGGAGAGAGCACTCAGCTCTACAGGGAAGGTCTAGCAGAGGGAAGGGAGCCTTTCCATGCCTAACACCTATTTACCTCAATCTCCAATGCCCTACACAAAATGTCTACATTTCACAAAAATCTATCAAGTGTACAAAAAGCAGGGAAAAGCACTCTGCCCTAGCATCAAGCAGTTAGGCACTCAGTAAGTGCTAATTAGATGAATTCAAATGTCATATGATCTCTTTGTGGAAATTGTCCCAGGTTCTGCTGGTTTGGATCCAGGCAGGGCCGGCTTCCCCTGGGCACATAGACATTGTCTCTCCCCGTGTCCTCACAGGGTCATCTCTGTGCATGTCTGTGTCCTGACCACCTCTTCTCGTGAGACCATTCCCATAGGGTCAGGCCCCCCATGACCTCATTAACCTTAATCACCTCTTTACAGGCCCATCTCTACACAGTCACATTCTGAGGCTCTGGGGGAAGTGGGGCCTCACACGTGGGTTTGGAGGACACAGTTCAGCCCCGAAGCCAGCGGGCCTGATGGACAGGTGCTGTGTCAGAGCCAGAGCTGATTTTGGAACAGCACCACCCCAGCCGCCTTCTCCTAGGCTCACCCACAGGAAAGTGCATGGAGTGGGTCATTGTTAAGCTTTGAAATGACCAAAGGACCCTGATGGGACCTGGCATCAGCTGCAACTTCCACTAGACAGGGAAAGGTTCCAGAAGGCAGTGGGGGCAGGATGCTTGCGTCCGAGAGGGGAATTCCCACCCCTCTTTGGGGGACATTGGAAGTTTGGCGTTTGTGTGCTCCCACCAACAAGCACACATGCCAAGAGCCACACATTCTCCCTTTTCCAGAAAATGAGCAAAGGCCATAGTCTGAAGCATCCCAGAAGGGCAGTCTACAACACTGGGGAGCTGAGAATGTTTGGGGAGGAAAAATTGAGCTCCACACAAAGCGGCTGCAGAGCGAGGACATGAAGGGCTGCAGACTCTGGACCAGCCCAGAGCCAGAGCCGACCCCACTACACGCAGCCTCCAGCCACCTCTCAGGGCAGGTGACCCCGGAGGAACAGGGTTCCAAACACCCAGGTGCACCACAGTGACCCAGGCCCCAGTATGGCCCCACAGCCAGTGGGCAGGACAGCACAGCCCTCCATTTGCCCCCCCACCAACCCATTCTGCATTCCCCATCCCTCACTCCATCCCCCACCTCATCCCCCACCCCCAACCACCCCCACCCAAGCCCCCATCAACCACTCCATCCTCCACCCAGCCCCCATTACCCTCTCTATCCCCCACCCATTCCCCATCCCAGCCCCCAGCCCCCACCCCCACTGCATTCCCCAGTCCCCACCCCTTCCCCCACCCCCCAGTCCTGACTCCTGAGGGCCTTATAGGAAGTTGTCACAGAGTGTGTGCCTTATTCGGATTTTCTGATGGTTGCCCCACTGGGTGCAGGATAAGCCCCTGGACTCATCACACTCCTTCCTACACACATGCTTGACCTGCAGGCCCAAAGTCAATGCCCTTTCTTTCCTGGGGTGGAGGCTGTGAGTGTCCAGCAGGCCCCGAGGGGTGTCCTAGGAGTCCGGGAGCACACCCAGGAGCCATTGCTCTCGGGACAGGTAAGAGAGCAGATTAGCACATGATTCTCAGCTAAACAAGGCATTCAAGGGCCAGAACTCCCCAACTGCTCACAGCCTGAGCCCAAAATAGCCCCCACCTGCTGCCTGGGAGCCAGGCTGGAAGGGGGACTCCCGGTGGTGGAAGTGGGACCACGATGGTACTGACCTTGCCAGCCACAGGGTGGTTGCATGGCCCCCCCCCTACACTCAGGACCCCTGCTGCTCAGGCTCAGGCCACCAACAGTTCTGAGCCCCCAGGCTCAGGCCCCCCAGTCTCATGTTCCCCCACGTTCAGGTCCCCCCAGGCTCAGGCCCCCCAAGTTCAGGTCCCCCAGGCTTAGGTATGGGTGCCAGGGGCCCTCCTTTCCACATGGGTGGTCCCAAATTCCTGAGGTCTGCACCCAGCTAACTTCTCAGGGCTGCCAGCACAGAGCCTCACCAAGCAAACCTCGCATTAACTCCTCCCAGCCTTTGGCCACCTCCCTGGCTGGCTCCTGGGGTCTCTGTGGCCTTGTCCCCATCCTGCATGTGCCATCAGTCCTAGAACCTTCCTGGTCTTCTGCCTCTGGGTGCAGGTCCCAGGAGTGGGCTCCACATCAGACAGGGAAGGTGAGGTTAGCACTGGTGGGGTTAGTCCCCAAGACCCTGGGCTAGTCGGGGACCGACTGTGGGGCTGACACCGCACACCTCTGGAGATGTGGCTGACGATCAGGCCTGCAGACCCTGGCCAGAACATGGCCCACCCACTGGACAAAGAAGCTGCTGACAACATTCCACAACCGTCCTGCAGGTTCCCAAGAGCCTTCTGCATTTAAATGTCTGGACACGGGGCCAGCCAACCTACAGCCATAGGCGGTAGAAATGTGGACATCACGTGTGGGCCCATCGTGCATGGGGCCCAGCTTTTCCAGCCTAAGAGCCTGATGCTCAGAGGTGCCTTCCTCATGTGGCTTGTCCCTGGCTACTGAGACAAGCATCTGTGTGGATACTTCTTACCAGCAGCCCCCAACCCCAAGGTTGGCAGGAGCAGGTCCCCAGCCCCCCTCTCCCCACAAAGCCAAACTCCACACCCAGTTCTGATGGCCTCGGGCAGCCTGTGGACAGATGTCCAGGTCTGTTCTTGTCCCCAGATCCCCCCATGTGTCATGCCATGATCAGACCAGCTGGGTGGCAGGCAGGCACAGGGAAGGGACCCCTGACCGTGGGAGAGCACTTGGTGGTCCCTGCCAGCCCAGGGCTGGGTCCAGTCCACATGCTTCACATACCAAGGTGCATTCCCACAGGAGTGGAAGACATATCCTCAGGCTCTCCAGGGCTTGGGAGCTTCCAGAAGCTGCTTCAGGGAGCAAAGGGCTTTCCCTCTGCAGAGGAGAGCCCTGAGCAGACTTGAGTGACAGTGGCTTCAGGCAGTGGCCCTGAGCCTGAAGTGGCTGGGCCAGGGGGTCACAGGGTTCCTGGGACCCCACAAGGTCACAGCTGTGGGCACCCAGGGCGGGCGGCTCTACCAACAAATGTGCAAGATGCTGACAGAGGCCTGGTTGTCCCCCACCCGAGCTGACAGTGCCCAAATTGTCACCAGTCCCAGGCTCCGCAATGAATGGTAGGCTGCAGTGGAGGAACCAGCTGCTGCAAAGCCCTCATGGGGCACTGGCATCCCCCACACCCAGGACACCAGGGCTGCCTCAGGCCCTGCCAGCTGAGCACAGAGGCTTCCCGCGGAACCTGCACCCTGAGCCGGACATCAATACTCCCGCTGCGTGGCTCATGCTGCAATCTTCCCTCACGGTTTTGCTTTTCTAGCACAGAGCAGGTGCCTAGTGAAATCTGAGATCATTGGGTCCAATGTTTGTGCAAACTTTTCTTCATATCTTTAAAATGTACACATTTTGAAAGCTTAACACAACTGATTAACTTGCAAGCCATAGAAAGAGCTGGGGCACAAGGGAACCATCCTGATTTCTGACCTCCTCCTACCTGCAGATTTAAACACAATTTTATTTCACCTTTGATCAAATTATGTGTGGAAATCTCAACCCCAGGATGACACCTGATGTGATGTGTAAAGTTTGTGCTTTCCCAAAATTCCTTTAAATATGTCATTACTCAGAACATCTCAGAAATCAAATATCCTTATTTTTGTGTTTGGAAAAGTTCAGGTTTGGAGAGGCACATGATGCCTGAGGCCATTGAGGCCATCAGAGACAGGGCTTGGTGATTGGAGCTCGGTCATGTCTCTGTGGTGTCCCACTGTGGCAAAGGGGCAGGAGGTTGGAGCACACAGCAGAGGTCAGGCCACCGCGGGACCAGGGCTGTCTCGCCTACGGTGGGACCCCGACACCAGGGAATCCTGCCCACATGGCAAACCTGTGCCCTCACTTGCCTGCCAGTGACACAGGACCCCACCTTGGGGGCTGGGGTCCAGCTCACGGCCCCTCTGGTATCTCTCCATCTCCAGGGTTCCCCGATTACTAGGGTCTGTTCTGACCCTCTGATCAAGCTGGCAAGGAGAGGGGACTGAGCTTTGTCAGTCACAGGGGACTCTGAGAGAGACCCAGAGAAAAAACGATGACACTAACAGCCAAGTGACATTCTGTGCCGACCACAGATTCCTCAGATTCCGCACAGGGCATCTCCGAGATGACCACATGGATGGACAGTCAAGTGTGAATGTCCAGAAAGAAAGGTCCAGAACCTACACAAAGCCATGGATGTTTGGCCTGCCAAATGAACTCATGCAGAGAACCCATCAAAGGTCCCTATGAAACGGACCTGCAAACACATGTTCCCTGGCCCCACCCAGGCTGTCTCTCCACTCATGACTCAGATTGCACTGATAAATACACTGGAGAATGAGGTGATTAATAGCCCTAAAAATAGTTCAAGAATAGAAGCCATTCAGTGGTGCTCACCGAGCCCAGGCTGCTAGAGGGTAACTATCTGGTGATACACTCAGAACATCAGCCCTGTCAACACCAAGAAACTGAGACATCAGATTAGACCTTTTGTGGTAGAAGAGCAGAGTCCTTGTTGTGAGGCTGTGCAGAACCTTCAGAACAGCCACACCCTCCTTTCTGTCACAATCTGTTATCAGTAATGATCAATTGCCTTCCCATTACTGACCACCAGGCAATTGACCAACACTCTCTTTATATTATCTTGTTCTCAGGCAAAGCTGAGCAAGCCTGCAGGCTGGAAAGCCTTCTGTGAGCAGGGAAGAGGGAAAGTGAGTGAATGGGATCCCAGCCCCTCGGGGATGGAGCCCAAGCCCCCTCCTCACACCCACCTTGTTGTAATTCGTCCCATGGGGAGAGTATTTCTGAAATCCTGGCTCTAGGGGTTGCATGTCAACAGAACATCTACTCTTTTACTCACACAGGAGGAACAGAGGCAGAAAGGAGGACCCACAGCCTGTGAGTTACTTTTCTTTCATAAGTAATCCAATCGGGGTTGAGAGGTGTCTGAGGAACTGAAGGAAGGACGGGTGGAGGGGAAGGGCAGGGACGGAGGGCAGGGGCCTCTCAGCCCCCTGAGTTTTCTCATCTGCAGACACACCTGGAGCTCAGAATACTTCCAAATCTGGGAGTTGACACTGTGCATACCCACAAGTTCCCTGATACCTGCCATCCATCATTTTAATGCTCTCTCAGGAAAAGGCAAGGAAGTTTCCTCTATGAGATACAAGGTCTTGCTGCCAAGTGAGTTACAGAAAG
>JAQQAC010019069.1:0-12801 GCA_029783875.1 Phataginus tricuspis
TAAGTGAAAAAAGGTGGAAAATACCAAATACATGAAAACTAAACACATAGTGTTGAGAAATCAAGAGGAAAAAAAAACTTGAGAAATGAAAAGGAAACACAGCACGCCAAGTGCATGGGGTGCAGCGGGAGCAGCTTGAGAGAGAACGTCATAGTGATACACATACATCAAGAAAACATTTCAAAGGAACAACCTTCCTTCACACCTCAAGGAACTAGAAAATAGAACCAAACTAAGCAACAAGTTAGCAGAAGAGAGGAAATGAAAAACATCATAGCAGAAAAAATTAAATTGAGAATAACACAATAGAAAAGATTAATGAAATTAAAAAGTTGGTTCTTTTTAAAAATCAATAAAATCGACCAACCTTTAGTCAGACTAAACAAAAGAAAAGGAAAAAAGACCCAAATCAATGAAATTATAAGTGAAAGCATAGACACTACAACAGATACCACAGACACACAAAGATTTATAAAAGTCTTCCATTAACAAATATACGCCAGTAAATTGGACGATTTGGACAGTGACAGAGTAGGATCTCAATTAATCCATTCCTGTTCACTGTCCCTCCGAGGGGCCAGCCCCACGGGTCACGAGGCCCTGGCTGCACGCCCACGAGCGGCACGGCTGTCACCTCGGCAGGGAGGAGGGCAGGGCGGCTGGGCCGGCACCTGCACCTCTGCTCCTTAAAGGGCCTGGGGTCCTCAAGCAGGTTTTCTTCGTGTTGCATCTATAAATTTTTACCGTGTAAGAAATTAAAGCTGAGAAAAATTTTAAGTATTTTTTATTAATTTGTTTTAAAAGAAAAAAGCACTATACAACATAAATAGACATCTCTTGTGAAAAGTACTTCCCACAGCAAAAAATTAGTGGGAAAGTGGCACTGTTTTACATTTTTGTACAAATCTCTTTACAACCAGCTTAACAGTAGCTGGATTCTCCCGTCTGCAGCTGGGCCATCGCACTACACGCATCCTATGGCCTCTGGGAAACCGGACTTTGTGCTGCATCACACACCCTTCTCTACAATTTTACTGTGAAGCGGAGGCTTCAAGTTAATATTTTTCCCCTTCTGAAAGGCCCATCATGAAGGTGGGAGAATGAATAAGCACTTATCCACAATCATCAAGCATTCGCCCCTAATGAAAATTACTAGGCCATAATTAACAGGAAAATATTTTAAGGATATTTTTGTAGCACAAAACATTAAACTGAGACAGGCAAGAGGAATGTGAAGGAATCTAGAAAAACATAAATTATATTGCTTGACTTAACCCAGATGCTGAAAATGAACAGGTGTCCTGCCGGCAGAGTTTCCATTTGTGCTCTCAGAGGCACATTCTGGGTGAAATAGCCACCAAAGAGGTCTTTCTGGGGCTCCTGTCCCCTGACTTGTCATTTACGAGTACCATCCACCTTTGCAGATGCCAAGGAGTCCGTCTGACTGGAGCTCACTTGGGTCACGTCTCCGGCCCCTCAGGCTGGACTTTTGCTTTCTTCTCTCTTTCTGACCCTGAATTGGGAAGAGCCTCTTCCTGAGGTCCTTCTGCCACTCAGTCTCTCCCCTTCCTCCTTCTGCCTCACCTTGAGGTGCTCTTTGCTCTGCAGACGCTGCTGCTCCTTGGCCTTCTCCATCTTCTGACTGTGCACCGTGCTCAGAGCATCCAGTAGGGCAAGGATCTGACAAGGACCAGCCAGAGAGCGGCAGATGCTGTTACAGCCGCAGCACGTGCAGGGGCCTACACCCCTCGGCTGACTGCATCACCACCAGAGACACCCCAGATCCAAATGAATGGTGACTTAGTGGAAATTGGCCCCAAACTAGGAAGTCATCATTTGCATGGATATATAAGTAAGAGCATATTTACTTCGTGAAATACTTAAAGAATGGCCTTTACCACAAAACCACCTTTGGTAACCACTCTGTGGACACTATACACAACTAACTAGGACACAGTGACTCAGCAGCTGTGCGTCTACTACTCCCCCCGAAACATACAAGGCAGAGCATGACTAAACAGGAGGAGGGAAACGGTCTCTGGCCTTCGCTCTAACATCCATGTCTAGTGCCTGAGTAAGGCTGGCCCTTGTCCTTTCCTGAGGAAAAACGAGAATGCAGGAGAAACGCCAAGTGCACTACCGAAAGCACTGTTTTCCCATCTAAACACAACAGGTAGGCAGCCATGCAATGACAGTACCTCCCTCCCATGAGGCTCCCGTATGACGGGTGGTCTCAGCCTGTCCTTTGGCACCTTGCCCGCCTTCACGTGGGTCTTGGGCTTGTTCTTAAATGGTAGGGCTTTCTGCAAGGCTTCTGGAATGTGTAGTGAATTAAAATGTTTCTTTTGCCTCATGATTGGCTGAAAAGAAAAATAAAACTGTCACGTATTTAAATTATGATCTATGTGCATTTGAAATTTGCATAAAATATCAGTGGTTGGCTTTTCCACAACTTCGGTCGCACCAGAGTCTGCTGACCATCAGGAATGAGGACTCAATCATCCATCAGATATAGATCGCCTCCATGGACGTGCAGAGCTCTCGGCAAAACAGAAAAATACATAGACTATATCTGCAGTTCTTCCAAGAAATCAACTGTGGCCACTTCTACAGGGTGTACCATGGGGTTCTCAACAGAGCAGAGGAACAGATCCAAAATTTCTTTTAATGGAAAATTAAGGCCTTTTCTTTGGGACACTGAGGTGGTTTTTTCTTTCCTAATAACAACTATCTAGCTTTTCATGTTGACTATCAACCACTCTGGATTTAGGAAATAGCTCTTCTTCCAACCAGCGGCCAAAATGCCCCCATTTCCGATTCTCATTAAGAAGTTTAACTTCTTTCTATTTCTAATGGAAGGTCAGCCAGAATACTGAGATTTACACAACACATGAGATTTAAACTCCCTACAATTTTTAAGGTAATCTAAGTTCTATGCTTAAATTTTGATGACCCAAATTCTTACCTGCCTCTGAAATAGTTAATAAGTTGAAAATTTTGCAAGGTCAACATCGACTATATAGAAAATATTTCTACTATGTATTTAACATTTATTTTTAAAAACATCATCCATGATAATGTCCAATGTTCTCTGTTCAGGAACCTAAAACACTTTAGAATGAAAGACATCAGAAAACCCATCACCTCAAAAAGAGTGGCTGGATAACAGGTACCACGTCCTGAAGGACATTTTAATAGAATTTCATGTAACATGATTCAAAATTTTATTATTAATTATTTTATAGAAAAAAGAATGCTTAGGAAACTTGTGTTTAGAAGAAACATAAGCCAATATCCTGAGTTATCCTCTCATTATAAAACAACTAAGTAGCCTACATTAAAACAAACCTTGTAAAATGCACTGTTAACCTGTGAAAAAAATAATGAAAGTTCCCGGAGACCAAATTCTAAATGAAAATAGGAATCCAGACAGACACTGACAACTTAAAAAAGAGAAAAAATACCGATTAGGCCAATCACTAGCAAGGATGGGGAACAATTAGAACCCTGATAAGCTGTCAGTGGGAGTCTAATAATTCGGTACGACTCAGAAAACTATAGGCATCAGACAGTGAACACATGCGTGCCCTGTAACCCTGGGGTCCCAGCTGTGGGGAGCTGACCAGCAGAAGGGTAGGAGGCCCCTGCACACCAAACAAGTCATGTATAAACATTCATGGCAGTATCTGTAATGGCCCAAATTGGAAATATTGTCCTTCCACAGATAAAATGACATCGCCATGTAACAGTTCTACCTGACACTAACAGCAAACTAAATGTCTGCTATACACAGGGACATGGTTGAATCTCAAAACAATGAATGAAAGAAGCCAAGTAAAATAGCATATGCTGTATTTTATAAAACCTAAAAACAGACAGAACTAATTTACATGGTCTATACGACGTGAGACAGAGGCCACCCTTGAGGTGGAGGTGACTGGGATAGGTCACAAGAGGGCTTCTGTTGTTCTAGGGATTCGTTGCTTGACCCAGGTGATGGTGATCTGGGTGTGTTAAAGTTCACTGGGCTGTATGTACATTAGGACTTGTGTACTGTTCTGTATATTATGTGAACACTTTGATAAAACTGCACTAAAAATTTCCAAAAAACCCACATTGCTTCAATTACAATTGGCACCTTAATGTTTTCTTAAAGTAATACATGTATAAGGTGGTGTAAAAAATAGTTCAAAAGAATATGCAATAAAAAGTTTAAGTCTCTTTTCCAATCTACAGAAAACCACTATTCGACTTTCCTGTGTTCCTCCCAAAATATTCTATGAATATACAACATGTTCATTTAAGTTTAATGTTAGACTTTCTACCTGAAAATTCAAAGCACAGAAAACATCACATATGAAACATGTGGATGACCCCTCTCTACAGAGCACACGTGTGTTGATACCTTATACAGAGAGTCCTTGTTGGGCTTAAGTTTGACACCACGGGCAAGCCGGAGTTGACCAGTTGTCCGCATTCCTGACCAGGTGTCTTTCTCATCAGTTGGTTTCAACAAGGATGTTACTGGGTTATAGAAGGCTGGAATGGAGACAGGATACCAAGTTCTCATGAAGACGATATCTGGTAAGACAGGAAATTAACTTTAACATTTTCAAAAGAAGATTCATACCCATCTCATCAAACAAAAGAACAAAACATTCACCCCAAATTTCTCTAGCTGAATGCACAGTATTTGAGGAGACTTCATCAACTGAACTACTCTTCAGTATCACAAAACTTTTACTGGGTGTGGACCACAGGCTCCAGACCCAGTGTGACTTTGCACACTGTAAAATATGCTTTAACTGGGAGAGCTGGACCTAACTCCGATTTTCTAAAGACCCAAACTACACCTTTGAATCTACACTGGCTAGAAATCAATAGTGATTGGTAACACATTTATGAAGACACCAAAGGGATATTTACCACTCATCAGCAACTTATCCCCAAAGCTGGCCCGGAAAGCTCCTTCTGGAGCCCAGAGCGCTTTCTTGATCTGTCCCCTTATTCCACTGACAGTTCGAATCACAGCACCTTCAAATTTGGCCACTTCCAAGGCAGAATTAAACATTCCCAAAAGTATATGAAAAATCACATACACACATACAAAATCTTACTTCAGTTCATAACTATATCCTTGGCTAAACACAAAAACAACTCATTGAAGGATGGTAAAATAAGCAAAATTAATTTTTTCCCCCTGAAAGTGGAATGACTAGTTCAAAAAGAATACACCTCTATTTTGTTTCCTCAAAATAACAGCAGTCGAGGCTCTCCTGTGGGCTCATTAGCACGCGCATCCCAGCTCATCTTTGTAGAAGGTCAAGAAGCTACTTCGCGGGCCTGCACAGCCCCTGCTGCCACCTCCCAGGGCCAGGCGGCAGCTCACAGCCTATTACCTAAGGCACCTGCACTCAGCAAATAAAGAAAGCCAGAGACATGCTGGTGGCACTATTACCTCATATGACAAGGACATTTTATGGTCATCTTAACTCTGCTTTTAATGGGAACACCCCCACTAATGAAATTTTCAATAACTGTTGCTAAGCTATGCCCCCTCCATGTCATACTGCATAACAAGTACTCTTGCCAGCAAGTATTTTATGAACTGCTTTATTTTTCTATGATCTGTTTGACAAACCTACGATTTCCCCCTTTCTTTCACAAACCAAAGGGGTAGGAAACAAAACTCAGTGAAGGAGATGACGTATTTTCAATACTACCTCTGTTGACTGTTATACATGGAAATAATAAGCAATAGCCTTGATTACTAAGTATCTATTTCATATCTCCTTAAAACCTATGAACATACTTAAATAACAGGAACCAATGGAAAGAAGTAAACTAAAAATATCAAAGACCAAGTTTATAAAAGATTTTAATACTTTTCTGAAAACATCAGACCTATGTTTTAGAAATATTTCATTCCTCCTTTACCAATATACACATATATGAGGACATAGATATACAGACCTTAATGAATGATGTGTTCTTGAAAATTTTATATGGAAAACCAGTTAGCTTTAATTTTTTCACAATTTTTATGGATTTATCCAGATCAAGGACAACTCCTGTGGCAGCTATCCGAAAATCAGGCTATAAAGGAACCCCTAAAATTTGAATATACGGATAATATCAGCAAGAGAAAAACTAATTTTCTGTGCAATGCAATAATTACCAAAATGCATTTTACTTACAATCAGCAATGAAAGGACAAGAAAGAATATCTGATCACGTAAATAGTATGTCAACAAAGCAACGTGAAACTATATTACACATAAGCTAAACTAATGATGATGTTTAAATATTTTCCTGAGGGTGACAGAGTAACAGAGCTTCACAATAATGGCCTATGTGGAATGAAAAGGAACATGAGAATTTGGTTACAATGGTGAAGAAATTAAATTTTGGCCTTCCAGGGAGCAGTCCATCTGCTCAATATGCTGTTTTTGTTAAATGGGGCCAATAAAACCGTCTCTGATTGACCAGATGCAGACTGTGTGCACACACTTGGCTCACCCAGCATTACTAGGGGGAGTCACGTCTGGCTGGCATCTGACGCACCCCCAGAATCTACACAGTGCTTAGCACAGGGTGAGCAACACTGAGATGTTCTATCCAAAAACTGCATAAAGATAAGAAATTTCATCAGTTCCATTACAATCTTCTTCTACCTCCCTTTTCTCCATTCCCACACCCTATTTAAAAAGATGTAGGAAAATTAAAAGCAAAGTTTACTAAAAATATAAAAAATGAGTCATTTTCAACTTAAAGTTTCATATACATATTCCACATCCATATGTATTTCTCAAACACAATTTGTAAAATAAAACATCCACGATATTTACCACTATGCCACTCACAGACTGTATTGCCAAGAACCCAGTTCCCTGTGGAGTGATAGGACCTTAAAGAAAACAGCAAAAAGAAATACAGTGAGCTACAAATTTTTGGTTCTGTTTTACATATATACTCCAACCCAAAATAAGAGAAAAATCTTATGAACTGGGATTTCATGAAAGGAAAAAAGCAAAAGTTTAACAACAAAAAAGCCTTACAGATCTAATTAACCTATAAGCAAGTCATTCTGATCACATTTTACCCCAAAAGGTGGCCCCACAATGCATGTGCTGTGGGGTGTACTTCAGAAGCCTCTGCCTTCCATTGTGGTCTTCAACATAATAGAGGGGGATGGTCTGAAACCTCCTCCACCCTACAGAAAAGATGACTGGGTCTCGAGACTTGAGGATTTTCTTATACGCATCTGAGGGGAAAAGAGATTTCAGTAAAATTATTGGTGGCATTACGTCCAAAGAACCTCAGTTGTCAGGCACACAGGAAAGAGCACCTACCTGTACACAGCCGACACTGCCTTCGCTATTGCCCAAACCACCCAAAATTATTGGGCAGTGGGGGTCAAACTTAAGCACAAATTCACATGGGGACATTTTCTATCTCAATTCGGACATACATCCCAGGTCGAAAACCCTCATATTGGACTCTGGCTTCATCATCTTGATCTTCAAATTCGGCCCGGTTAAGCTAGACAAGAGGGGAAGAAAACTATAAAAATCCACAATGCTTGTTAACTTCAATAAATGTAGCATTAATATTAAAAAAAGCAATTTCTAAATAAAGGAACATGGACAGAATTGTTTACACTTTAGCCCAATTACACATGACACGCATTTTGTCTTTACAGTTTGCTCAGGATATGTCCCCGCTGCCTTCCCGCCTGTGGCTCTGCGGCGTGGCTCACGCAGGCACTCTGGAAGCAGCCCTTCCTGCTGTGCTGTTGAGCAAAAGCTCTAACCTCTCCGAGGCCACACTTCCTTTTCTTATTCTCCAAACAATTACTTCCCAATTTTTCTCCTTTCTTCAAACACCAATATCACTTCCCTCATCCTCACTCTCAGCTGTTGACTGTTCCAAATTCACGCAAAAGCAAGCAATCTAAAGGAATTCTACAGCCAGTACTTCCTTACCACTGAGAGCTCTCCTGGGCACCCGTGACAGGTGATCTGTCCATGCCTCTGCTCAGCGCCAAACTCACTTGCAATCATCCACTCTTGTTGGACTTTATTCCAACAGATTTGCCTGTTATTTTTCCCATCTTAAAACCTCCTTTTGACTTCACTACTACTCACTACTGCCCTATTACCCTGGGGCACAGGGAAGAAAATGCCACAGAAGTTTTCTCTAATCATAGTCTCAGTTCCTCTGCTCCCACTCTATTGAGTCCCTAGAATCAGACTTTAACCCACACTCTATACACCTGCCTCCTGAAATTACTGAAGGCCTCCACACTCCTAATCCAGCGGTCAACTCTGTCTTCATGGAAGGTCAACAGTGGTTAACAGGTTGGCAGGATCTGAAACAATTTATCACTTCCTTCTCCAGTGGAGTTCTTCTGTCTCCTGCACGCTGCTCAGTCCCCACTGCTGCTCTGTCCTGCCCGCCCCGCCTCTCGCCATGGGGTACACCCAGGCAGTCCTGGCCCTCTCCTCGCCTGTCTCTACACTCACTCCCCATGCCTTCCCAGCCAGCTCATGGCTTTAGGTAGCAGCTAGCTGCTGAGGACTGTATATCTCAGTCCCTGCCCCAACCTCCGCCCAGAACTCCTCACCCACTACTTGATGTTCTACTTGTTGGAAAGATATCCCACACCTAACAACTGCAAACACCATCTTCCTGGTGAAAGCTGCACCAGCTAGAGGCTTTCCTATTGTTCTTCTGACAACCCAATCCTCCCAGTAAGCCATCCTTACTTCCCCTTACACAGGCTACATTCAATGCAAGAAATCCTACTAATCTACTTCTCAGAGTATATCCAGAGTTGCCTCTTCTCTTTCCCCTCCACTGCCACACACCTCCCCATCGCCTAATGTGAGTTACCTTAGTTCCACTGAACTCTCACCAGAGCAATCCTTTCAAAGGTAAAGAGGTCACACATATCTCTCCTTTGCTCAAACACCCACCATGGGCCCCCATCCACTCAAAGTAAAAGCTTCAAGGTCTTTACAATGGCCAACAAGGTTCTAGGTGATTTTAAATTGTAAATGGCCTGAAGCAAAGACTTCAAAAGTGCCTTTACAATTCTTAGTCACTTCTACCAAAGGTCAGTACAGACTTGGAACCACTACATTAATGACTAACCAGGAAATACTCTGACTCCATGAAGGCCTAGGCTGAGCAAGCTAGTCAATGTCATTTTCACGAACCACATACTTAATTTTCAGAAAGCATATAAGCTATGTTCCAGCTTACAGGGACTCTTGGTGGCCCCAACTGTCAAAGTGCAGCTCATGCCACCAACCACATACACATCTTTGTGTCTCCTTCAGGGTGGGTGGGGGTCATCCACTCGCACACCTGCTTGGCATCCCCCAGCAGGAGGACCAGGCTAACTCCTTCTCAGGGATCCACACACTCCCTTTATCTCCACATCTGGTCTGGCACTTGAAATATTCTCTAACTCTGACCCAGGTGAGTTTTCAGAAACCCTTCCCATGGAGCACTGGTGCGCACATATGCCACACAGGCCAACAGTCGCCTACGTGTTCAGATTACCTCATTATGGCTCCAGGGAGCAGTAATCAGAAGGCTAAGACAATGCCTGCACTTAAATAAACACACTGTCTCAAACCACTGCACTGTGAGATCCTCAAAAGCAACAGCCAGGTCTGAAACACGTTTGCTCCCTGGAGGTGTGGTACAAAACGGGCACTGCTCGAAGGTGAATTTCTAACTCAAGAAACAATTAGATGAATAAACACACTCATCTGCATCTCGACCTAGGAGTCCAAAGGCAAGGCACAGAAGCAGGTCAGGGAGCAGAGATCTAAACACTGTGCATTCACAACACTCTACGACAGCCTTGAAACGAGGCTGAAAGAATCCTAGTTTTCTTACCTATGCTTGTTTTTGCATTTCTCCTCTAAGATCATCAAAATAGGTGCTTTCTCCTTCATCATATTCTGCATCAAACATCTCCTTCAATTTTCTCTTCTTCTCCAAATGCTTTTTCTTGGCACTTTCCTCTGTGTTGGAATCAATTTCTTCCTTAATTTCCTCCTCCGCATCTTCAATCTTAAATTTCCAGAAGAGAAAATTTTGTAAAACTTTGCTGAGATTTAAACATTAAAGCAGATTTAAAGTTCGACTTGAGCTGCAAAAATCTTATGATCATCATGAAACAAAATACAGCCTTTGCCTCTTAATAACATGTAGTGCTACAAGAAACATCTAGACATCTGCATTACAATTAGCTGCCTACAATAATCTGGCTGGGATGCCAAACATAAATGAAAGTAACAGCAAGTGTCCCCAAACCAGATGCTCCCCAGACACAGTTCTAAGGAAGTATTAGGGAGAAGAGCAAATTGGTTTTTTAAATGACACTTAAATTTAAGAAGAGGAGAATGACCGAAAAAGAATGGTAGAGAGGAAGACAGTGGCCCAGGAGTTAAAACTTTCAATGACTGAAGAACCATAGTGAAAATGTAGTAGGCGTCACCCCAACAATCAAGGATAATGAATAAATCAACGACCTATGGTCTGTCCCCACCATCCATCCAGTCTGTAACCTACACATGTAATAAGTTAAGATCTGCAATTCTCAGCATGGGCCTGAGAACGTCCTGACCACAGACCAAAGCCAGTGTCTGACGGTCAGCCCTGGCAATGGGACCTGAGTATCCGGGCCTGATTTACCCTTGTGCACGTCCCCTGTTTCCAGGTCCTCAAAGTCACCATAGAGCTCCTCTGGGAAAAGAACATCCAAATGAATCCTCTGTGAAAAGGGACTCCGCGTGACGCTCTAGCACCACCTGGTGCCCCGTGTGCTCTGCACCCCAACCTTCATGTTACTGTTCCTACTGCTACGCACCCCAAAAGAACCCTATACTCACTTCTTTTTCTTGTTAAATTATCAGTATTTCACTACTTGCTTAGGTTAAGTAAATGGACTCTATCCCCATTCCCATACTTTACTCTGAAATCCCACTTAGCTGCTTTTCTAGTACAGGTGATGGATGCCCTGGCAGAAAAGCACAGAGGTGGCATGCATGGCCCTCTAGGTGAGCCCCCAAGTCAACAGTTCAAAGAGTGACTTGAAAATACCATGGCTTGGTAAAAGCACACACGAAAAAGAGTCTCAGCGGTAAGGTCAACACAATGCGCGACATACACAGGGAAAATCTGAGATTACATAAAGTACAGCATTTACACCCAAAACAGTGCCAAGCCACATGAAGAGCTCATTCATTCATTCATCCATTTGTTTTTGGAGCTCTTAGTTATGGGTCTTACCCTTAAAAGAAAAAGATGCTAGAACTCCTCTGGGAAGCAACATTTAGAAAGGGTTGTTAGAATATTTTCCTATAAGGAAGAGCCAAGAACTGAAGGGCCCAAGAAAATATACAAGATGGGAGGATTCCACTTGTAATAAGAACAAACAGGATCAAATACGTAGTAATAAACCTAACAAGAAATGGGCTGAGACTTTATTTTAAAAACTTAAAAAGCTTTAATATGCTACCAAAGGACACATGGAATAACATTAGCTACACCAAGAAGTGCTTCTGACACCAGGTGCCGCTCTGAGGACTCTGTAGGCCTTAACCCCATTCTTCAGGAGGACCCAAAGAAGAGGTGTTCATGCGATCTGCTGAGCAGATGAAGATACCCTGTGTTTGGAAAGGAAGACTCAGTATCAGGAAGATGCCAATTCTCCCTTTCACAGTTATGATAAAAAATACCACCAAGGATTTCTGGTGTGGAAGAGAGAGTGTAGACATGTTTCACTTGTTCTTCCTAAGTATAACCAACAACAGGATAACACAGAGCACAGGTGATAACCAGTGAACTCTGAAAGCTGGAAGCAAAGACAGGCTGGTGAGGGACCCCAGGACTAGAGGACTGACATAGTGGCTACTGTCTCACCACACCACAACCCGCAGAAAGGTGACTGGGGGTCACTGTTTCCAGTCCCCAAGCTAGCAACAGAAGGCAGCCCATTCTTCCCCCAGAGGGACAAAGATCTGGCCGGCAACACCAGGTAAACAGCAGCACTGCAGGGGGATGAACTGGGAGGCCCACAGGCCAAGACAAGCCTCCCCCACCCAGCCCCAGCAGGCGGCCCACCCTGGGGAGATTGCTCTGTTGCCTCAGGCAGAACCAGCAGAGGCCAGCGGCACCAGACAGACCAAGCCGACCAAAACAGCACAAAGGCTCTGACATTCAACTGTCATTGGAAGTGCAGCCCACAGAGCAGCCCGGGACCTGCCCACTGAGCCTGAACAGGAGGACTACCTGCTGAAATGAGAAGTTACACAGGACCCAGACTGCCCTAACATAATAATCAAATGTGGAGGATGCAGCAGAAGATCACCTGTCATGCCCCATCTGGGAGAATTCTCATTTCAATGTGAAGAAGCAGCCGAATGAAACCAGTGCTGCAGTGAATCAGATGTTGGAACCATCTGACCAGTATCTGGAAGCAGCTGTTATGGAAATGCTTCAACAAGCAGCTACAAATCCTATCATAATAACCAAAACATGGAAAGTTTCGTCAAAGAAATTGAAGAACCAAATGGAAATTACAGAACTGAAAAATAAAAGATATACCATATAATACAAGAAATGTTAAAGTTAAAATACAATTACAATAAGGAAAATGTAAAAGCTCCCTAGATGGGCTCAAAAGCAAAAGTAGAGATGGTAGAGGACAGAATCACAGGACTTGAGGTCCTATCAACAAACTTCATCCTGTCTGACCAACATAGAGAAACAGCCAAAAAA
>JAQQAC010019081.1:0-14903 GCA_029783875.1 Phataginus tricuspis
GTTGTCAATAAGAAACAGTCCTTGCCCTTGTGGGCCTTCCTTTGTTTTCCCTGCTGTTTTTTTTTCTTTTAGTTAAATAGCAGAAAATATTTTGTTCATAATAGGTGAAGTGAGAGGAAATGCTCAGTTTTCTTACTGTGGAATCCAGACAGGCTTCACAGAGGGGGAATTCTAGGAGTTGGGAGAGAGACAGAGAGAGAGGGAGACAGAGACAGAGACAGAGAGGGAGGCAGATGGGGTGGTCTTGTCAGGGGGACATCCTGGCCACTTGGGGTTGAGTTTGATGGACAGGTGGGTGTGCCTGGAAGCAGCAGCCTGGGGACAGCCTCAGAGACTCTGGAGAGAGCTTCTAAGCTTGGGTACGACTCAGCGACGTGGCCCTGCTACTCAAGAGGGGAACTTGCCATAGTGGGCCTTTGCCACATCCTCACACACACGTCAACCCGTTCTGTGCTCAGTTTTGTTTATTTTTATTATTATTTCGCATTCTGTTGACTTTTGTCCTACTTTTATATTTGGGAAATGTTAGCCACTTTAAGATCAGCTACAGTGAGAGGGCAGCAAAGCACAGGGATGCCTAGTCCCTCGCCCACCAGCGAAGAGGGGCGGCCACGGATGAGCAGTTTGGTTTCTGCCTTTGATTCGAGCACCAGCTGGATTTGATCAAAGAGGGTCTGCACAGCATGTCTGGTGAGGCCAGACCTGCAGGTTTATGCCCCTTACTATGATTTTAAACCCAGCCACAGTGGGTTTACAGTTAGTGTGTTTGCAGTGGAGAAGTAATGTATTCTGCTTTCTAAGAAGTCAAATATCCTGTTAGGTGCCCACAACCTTAGATTAAAATAAATCATCTGAAAGAAAAGGAAACTATTTTAGGGGAAAAAATGGTGCTCTTATTTCAAAGATAAAAAGGCAACTCACGCTGTTTCTGAATCAAGCTGACTATCAGCTTGTATGACATGGTTTTGAGAAGATGCTGTGGGCACCACAACTCACTAAGGAGTCACCCTCGATATTAACTTAGAAACTGGCTTTGATCCAAGACGTTGCTAGTATTTACAGTCAGCTTTATTTTGCCTTCACTTACACGTTAAGTGAATATAAAGGGCAACCCTCCGTGATACTTTACAGAAGTTCCCAACAGCCGAGGGAACAGCCTTCCATCAATTTCTTTGATTCCATCACCAGAGAGAGTTGTCTTCTGAATTTCAGAGTTTACTTTTGGAAAGTTGGTGTCATAGACAAGAGGCCGCAGAGCTTGAATTTAGGTGGGGCTTGTTAAAAACATTCTAGTTGTGTTGATCTCTTAATATCTGCAGCTACTTGACGTGGTGTTTAGAGCCACGAGTGATGGCAGCTTCTTTGTGATGCAGTACGCCTTTGCTTATGACAGCAGTGAAACCCCGTGATGGAGGGAGCTTCATGCTCCTGATACTGGGGCTTTCCATTTGAACATTAGGACTTCAGGGAACAAGTTAATCCTACTTTAGTAAATGCTGCTCCATGCCTTGGGAGCGAATGCGTCAATTGTGTCTCTGTAATGATAATCCTGTTAAATGCTTATGTTTTTGTTGGGGCTCTGCTTGCTGAGTTCACTACAGTGTATCATGAGGATGTGTACCACTTTTGGAGAGAGATTTATTGCCAGGATTGAACTTGCGCTTGGCTGTATCTCTGGGATGACCTCTGCATGCGTGTGGCGGCCTCTTCTTCAGACCTCGGGAGGGAGGTGGACATGGATTATGTCCGACTGGCAGGTGAGAGGTGTGCATGTGGCAGTGGCAGTGAGTGTGAGGATGTGGCTGGCTGTCACCCTGAGCCCAGTGTCCTCCGCTCACCGGGGCTGGGGTGAGGGCTTTTCTATAGAGCCTGTGTGTTGGGGGAATGCACACCCTGCCCACTATCCCTCCTTGACTCTCCGTGAATATGTGGGATGCTGATAACCCAAATGGAGGTTCCTCCCCTTACCTGCATTGAGGATTACGAGCAGACTCTCATCTTAGAGGAGGGTCCCTGAGTGCCCTAGTGAAGACAGCAGCTGTGATGTTGTTCCTGAGCCTGGAGAGGCTTTGCGACACTGTAGATGTGCAGTTCTGTGTCAACACTTCAAGTCTTGTGGTCATGCTGTCTGTGTCTTGGTGAGCTACTAACTATTTCTAGGGAAACTGGTCAACAGGCTAGAGGTGAAATCTTTTGTGTTCAAGGGCTGGTGCTGTTGTACAAGAGGCTGGTCGAGTCTGCATATGTCTCCGAGGGCTTTGGGAGTGACCAGGAGGAATGAAGATGCTCTGGAGTCTGGCCCTGACCTAGGCTTGGGCACCGCTTCCTTGGCCAAAGATCCCATCAGAGTGAATAGGATGTTCCCTGACCTGCTGTGTGCATGGCACTGTGCTGGGTGAGATCAGGGTTCCTAAAACAAATCTGTCATAAATTGTCACCTCTCTGCAGAACTCTCATGTGTCAGGAGTTTAGCAGTAGTTCTGGTGTGTCCACAAATGCAGGAATGTGGTGGCTTGGGAGTTTTTGTGGCATTCGGGTTGCCTGTCAGGTAATTGCTGGAAACTCCCAGACCCCAGTGACACTGTGACAAACTCTTCCAGCTTCTCCAAAGTGGAAGCAAACCATGGCCATTTGACCTGACTGACAAATCAGTGATGTCACAAATGTGTGCATCTGTGCCTTCCCAATTTTAGGGGGGTCTTTTTCTGTAATTACATAAACCTTGCTCTTTAAGAGGGATTGGGGTGGGGGATAGCAAAGTGCCCTTGAGCAGTGGGACGGGAGAGCTCCAAACCCCTGAAGAGAAGCAACAGTGGTGGCAGGGTGGACCTTGTCCCATGGTGTGGCTGCAGCCGTGCCCCTTGCTGCCCTCCTCTAGGCTTGGGTGCAGCCTGTGGAGCCTGAACGGTGCCCTGGGGTGTCTGTGGGGCCTGTCATCTGGCCCGGTGTTGTTGTGGGCTGATGCCCTCCATGCTAAGTGGCATTTCCTTGGTCACACAGGATTCATTCTGCAGAGACAGCTTAGGAATTGGGAAGCAGGATGAGCAGCCGAACTCGGTTCCCGTGTGCCCGCTCGGCACTCCTGGGCCTTCCTCTGCTGAGTCGCTCCCAGCACAACACCACAGCGTGCGTGGGAGGCGGGTTGATGCCTCTGAGGGACCGCAGGGAACCATGCTTGTGGGTGCTGGAGAAATGGGAGCCTGTTGAGGCAGGTGCATTCGCAGGGGCGCCCAGCTTGAGGGGCTGCGGGCACTGGTGTGGTTTCAGCCCTCAAGAGAGTTGTGTGGGTTTTGTCGTGTTTGATAGAGGACCGCCTGTCCCACTCCCCCACACCCCCATCTGGCTGACTGTAAATAGCCTTTCAAGCCTCTTTGTTTGGTAGAAATTCCTGAGAAGGCCTTTTACAGCATAATCATTATGTGAGTTTTGGGGCTGGATAAACAACTGCAAGTATTGGGGAGCAAGTGTGAGTTGTTTTGAGGGGGCCTAATATCCAGAGCGAGGGGACAGGGCAGTAAAACACATCCTGCTTTAGAAACACACATCCCATGTGTGACGTTAGAGACCAGTCTTATTATAGCCTCACATCCAGATCCAGAACCAGGATAGGGACCTACTTCCACTTCCCACTGAGAATCTGCCTCAAGAACCATCAGGATCAGACAGTTTACATATTTAGGCCAACGCCAAGGGCAAGGGTAGTTGGATTGGCTTCTTCCAGCCTTGGCTTGATGGGCAGTGACAGCATCCAGAGCAGGACACACACTGTCCCCGGGAGCAGCTGGAGCATCACTGGTGCCTCTATGTGTGCCAGGGCTGTGGGGGTGGGACTGAGGGAGGTGCGTCCTTGGATGGCCAGGTGGGCGCAGGGAGGCAGTGGTGGCCCCAAGGCGCATACATGTGGGTCCCTGGCCACTGGGGCAGGTCCACGCTCAGTGCTAACCCCTAGTTTATTCCGTGGTGTCCCACACAGAAAGCAGAGAATTCAGGCCAGTCAGCACCTCTGCCCTGGTGCTGTCCCAGCAGTTGTCAGTAATATTATTTATACTCCTCCAACCTTAGGCTTTTTGGTAAAAATATGAAGGGACAGAAGTAGTTCCAGGGCATTTAAAGACTTACATAATCATCAATAGGCCTGGTTTTATGATGTTCCCTTGTTATTAGCAAATGATGAAACAAACCCATTTAAATAGTTAAAAAGTATCTGTACTGTTCTCACTTTGGTGGCATTTGTTCTTGGTTGATGCCTGGTAAAATGTTTAATATTCTTGTAATAATGCCGTCGGCCTCCTTGTCCTGTGCTCAGTCGGCACCCCCGTCAGCACCAATCGCGAGGGGCCCAGGATGGGCAGAGGCGCTGGCCTTGGGCTGAGAGGAAACCCACAGATGACCTTTGTGGGCAGCTTCTGTCCGAGGACGCCGTCTGTGTGCGGGCCAGCTTTAGCTGGTAGGCCACGTGTGCCTGCTTTACTCCCTTTTCTTCTGTTAGTCTGTGGGGTCAGGCAGGCCCCTTGTGTCTCTAAGTGCTGGTAAAATTGCTCCCAAGTTGGGTCTGCGTGATTGCTGGCACAAGTGTGGGCGAGGCTCTCATGGGCTCCATGGATTCACCCCACCTCCAGCAGATGCACTGGTTAGTTCAGAGCCTGGGGTGGTTTCTCTCCCTCTAGAGTTTAATTTGGTTCAAGAAGCGTCTTGCCTTTGTATGTCCTAAAGAATAATATTTTTAATAGTTGAATAAATACCTAAAGACTAAATGGGTGAATAAATGGTATGTCTCATAAAGAGGAACATTTAATACCAAGTATTACATGACTATAATGGACATGTTAAATAATCACATTAACATAATGAATTTCGGTTTTTAGAAACAAGGATATTTGTTGATGGGGTCTGTTTGCTATTGCTTTTTGCTTATACCTCCCAAGTGCTCTGTGGCAGCATATGAAGGTGTCATCCTTGTGACAGGCAGGGAAACGGAGGAACAGACTTGAATGTGCGTCCGAGCACCGGGAGCTGTCAGGGGGTCAGGTGAGGGCTGCAGCCCCCAGGCTTCGGGCGTTCATCTTTCTGCCCTATTTCACTGTCAGCTGAAAAATTAAGCTTTTTCCCTCTTCTAATCAATGAAGAATTAAGTTGGTTGACTTAAGATGTCAAAAATGACTGCTTTCAGGCTTCTGATTCCAACACAAGTAGCAAGTGGTTACTTCAGAGTTTCTGTTGTGCCCTAAGAGGCACCAAGGTAGATGCTGAAGCATTTCATTCTTTGAGTTTTCTTGGTAGAAAATTTGATGTTCTTCTCAGTGTCTAAAATCCTGG
This sequence comes from Phataginus tricuspis, assembly GCA_029783875.1. NCBI lineage: Eukaryota > Metazoa > Chordata > Mammalia > Pholidota > Manidae > Phataginus > Phataginus tricuspis. The sequence goes on from JAQQAC010019081.1 coordinate 5,317, forward strand.
GTGAGTAAATGGCTAAAGCTTCAATAAAGAATTAGTGTGGAAATGAATGTCTTCTTCTTTGTTTAATTTTATAAGTTTGTGATCATATTTCATTCAGTTGAATAGTATAAAATTGCCAATATTTAACTGTTTTTGACCTCAAATGGCTTCATATGATTTGACCTAATGTGCAGTGTTGATATAAGAAGAGAAAGGCAGTGGGACAGGAGCCAACAGAGTCAGGAGGGCTCTGGAGGACCGAGTGGACGGCAGGTCTCCAAGACAGGTGGCCAAGTGGCATTTGCTTTGGTTTCAAAATATAGACAAGGGAAGATCCAGCTTTACTTAGCACAAGCACGTTTGGCTGTTCTCCTCACCTGTCAGTTGACGCATCTAAAAGCATCTAAACTCTGTTCAGGAGCCATCGGGGCTGCTCACCTGGGCCACTTACCTGGCCTACTCACTTGGGCTGCTCACCGGGCTATGCACCTGGGCCGCTCACTCAGCAGGGCCACTGACCTGGGTTATATCACTCAAGCTGCTCACCTGAGCCCCTCACCTGGGCCGATCACCCGGGCTGCTTACCTGAGCTACTCACCTCGTGGCCAGCCCTGGTGCTGTGGCGTCAGGGCTGTGTCTCCTGTGTTCCAGGGAGTTGTGAGACCAGGTCAAGGACGGGCTCGTGGTGGTCGCAGGAGGAGGAGAGTGTGTTGGGCCATGTGGGGGCTGGGTGTCAAAAAGGATCCTGCTGTGCTTCATACCTTGGCAGCTGGCTCGCTGGGGCAGCCCCGCAGCCCGGAGCTGTGGTTTCCTCACTGTAGTGCTGGCCCCCCACCCCTACCACCAGCAAGCGTGGGTGGACATGATACTCTTGCTTGTCCCCTCATCCTGTGCATGGTGGCCACTGAGGCTGCCAGGCTCTGTGCCCTGGTATTGTCACTGTTGCTGTTCTTGGGGAGGGACAGTGTACAGGGCCCCCTGAGAGGAGGTAGGCTTGCACCCGTGCTTTCCCATGTGGTTGGTGTGCCACATTAGGCACAGGCTCAGTCCCGCATCCTATGTACCTGCTGGCATGTGGCACGATGGTCACAAACACTGGTGTCTGGGAGTCACATGGGGTCGGTGACACTCCTGTACACTTGCCCAGAGGCCCTGGAACTCCGTTCAGGCTGCCTTCAGCCTCCTGATTCCTATTCTGCAGGGGCTGTGTGCCTTGCTCCCCATTTAACCCACTGTGGAGACAGAGCCATTGCGGACAGGTTCCCATCCATCAGCCAGGTAAGCCTGTCCCCTCAGAAGCCCTTCCATGGAACTGCAGCCCACCAGTCTGGGTCCAGGAGGGGTTGTGGGTACTTGCCCCAGCTCAGGGTCAGTGGCCTCTGCAGAGATTTTTCATGTTGACATAGAAGTAATTTATAAGTAGTGTTTCCTCTGAATGTTGATAGACCCTTTGCTGCTTTGTTACAGTGAAACCTTGAGCTGAAGATATTTAATAAAACAACCTTTAAACAAACTGCATTTTAAATACTACCCCCAAATATATGCCCATGAGTGTTTTCTTCTTCATGTGTGACTGCTCTGTCCTTTACTTGAAATGTGAGATTATACTTAAACATGGTTCTCTAGCTCTGCTCTTACACTGGCCCATAGTTCGTCAATGAAATGTAAGAATTTGCCCCGTGGTGTTCACCGTCTGCGGAATGCAGTTTCCCAGCAATCGGCTTGCCATGGATGCTCTGCTGGCCTGGAATGGCCTCTCGCATGGCAGGGTTTTTCCCCAGAAATGAGCATTGGGCACAGGTCCCCATTTCATTGTTGTAAACGTGGGGGTGGCAGGCAGCAGGCCAGATATTGGAGCTCCTTTCCCTTCATCCCTAGGGTTTTTATTTGAAAGGTTTGTTTTTTACCTCAATTTTCCCCACATTTATTTCATGGACTTTGTGCATTTAGCTAACTCACGAGTTAAATAAATGAAAAGGGCTCTTTTGTCACCAGCGTGACGTTTCCAGGCTCAAATCAACTGGGTATTGGAAGCTGCTGTGCAGACTGATGGTATTTTTTGTTTTTAAAAATAGTTTAAGTGTGGTTATTTGTCCTCCAAATGTGTAACTGTCTGGTGGTTCTGTTGAGAAAAGTATAGCCGTGAAACTGGTTTTAAAGATGCAGGGGTGGGGGTTACAGATTATACCAATAATGGATAATCACCTGGTCATCTGTGATAACTGGAGCTAATTCCTGTATTCTGGAGGAAGTGCATGGAGTCCATGTTGGAGTGTTGGTCTTGATGGTGGAATGGAAGGGAGCCGGCTCTGCTACCATCCCTGATGGCTGCCGTGGGTCCCTGAGCACAGGATGGAGCTCTGGGGCACTGGGTGGAGGAGCTCCTGCAGGTCCCGTGGATCCTTTGTGCTCTCAGGTTCTGCTTCTGCATTGTGACTCCCATCACCTGACCCTCCCTCACTCCCGCAGATGACAGACGTATGGGGGGCATAGGGGGAAGAGAGCCCCAGGATAGGACTGGCAGGGCACCACATGGCCAGCCTGTGTGCCTGGGAACAGGGCAGTTTCTGGACAATTGCACCATCCAGCTGAGGGCGAGCAGGGTGAGGGAAGGAGGGCCCTGGGTTCCTGCCACTCCTCCTTCTCCAGGAGCCTCTGCCCGCCTACGGCTGACATGACTCCCACCCCATCCCCAACACTGAGTTTGCTCCATTCTTAAGTCCGCTTTCCTGAGGGGTCAGATACGTGAGCTGTACAAGTTAATTTCTTCCCTTCTGTTGCCTCTTTCCCCCAGTTTATTGACTGTGTGTGAATAGCCAGGCACATTAATTTGTATTCATACCTGGTGTTTCATTCACCAGAAACAGTTCTCTCTCACTCTTAACTACTTATAAAAATGTAATCCTTCATAGAGTGAGGATATGCCATTACTGGACACAAGATACAGCATGCGAGAAGACCATTGGTTTGGGAATCTTGTTATGTTGCCTCAGACCTGGGAGTGAAGATTTATAGTTAAATAAGGAGATGGCTGAAGTCTTTCCCAGCTCAAGGAATTTTATGAATTTGGTTTAGGTCACTTTTGATGGAAGAAAAAAACGTTGCATGAAGAATAGTTCCAAAATGCTTGGTGCCATGCCACTAATTAATTGGAATGAATGTGTGACTCCCTGTGGTGGCCCTTTCCAAAGGGACAACACTCTGCACACACATCTCCCTCTATGTTTGTTACTAAAATGGGACCACCTGGTGCTGTCTGCCCCCCATATCCCCCACACCTTATCACCTGCTTGCACAGAGCACCAGTGCACATGCAAGGGGGCTGGGTCAGCATTCTGAGGACAGTTAGCGAGCGCATGTTGCACGTGTTACTGTCATATAAACACTTCATCAATGATTACTGCCAGATACTTGAGACTCACTTATGTAGTAGAGATTTCAGGTTCCTCTCCTTTGTGATATCTAGTTCTTTGAGGGCAAAGAAGTGGAACATAAGAGCCCACCTAATTCACAGGGGCTGAATACCACGGTAGGATAGATGGATCCCCGCTCTGGTTATGTGTTTATTTAAAGTCTCATAAATTCTTCCCTTGATCGGGCAGAGTGTGAGCTACCTATTTAATCTGAATGGGGATGAATCAAAGTTGGCATGTATACTGTTTGTGAGCTACAGGTTTTTTTTTTAATTTTTTTATTAAGGTATTATTGATATACACTCTTATGAAGGTTTCACATGAAAAAACAATGTGGTTACTACATTTACCCCTATTATTAAGTCCCCACCCATACCCCAGTGCAGTGTGACCTACAGGTTTTAAGGGTGCAGTGTTCCACAGGAGAGGGTCAGCATCCACGTTCTTCACTGAACTTCTTGGGTTAAGGGACCTGTGGGACCTTGCTCTCCCCGAGGGTCGTCATCAAGGGACACAGTCAGGGTGGGCATCAGTCATGCCAGCCTTTCCAGTGTGGAAATAGCTCGTGCTCATGGGGACCTTGTATTCTGAGGCACAGTGCACTCCACATGAGGCAGTGGGCTGTGTGACCCTTCCTCTGGGCCAGGTTCTGCTCCCCAGTGAGTACTGCCCTCAGTGCCCTGTCCCTGCACTCAAGCCCATTCCCTGTTGGACTTGGGAACCTTCTGGCCTGAGGCCTTCCTGTGGCAGGTCCCCAGCCTCGCACATCACAGCATGGCCAATAAAGTCATCCTTGAATCCACCGTTGACAGACAGAGCATCTGCTTTCCCGTAGGTCAGGCAGCTGCGCCAGGGCCACTCTGCTGGCATGGGAACCACCCATTCTTCACCTGCTGGTGCTGCGCCACGTGGGTGTTTATTACCTTGTCAGTGTTGGTCCAGCCATCTGAATCTGAGGATATGTTCATGTTATAATTTTAATTACAAGATTCAGTAGTTCTTTATGAATTTTATTCTGTTGTTAAATTGTTGGAGTTTACATGGAGAGATTTGTTCCTCACTGATAGTCTTTGGAAACTATTTTGAAATGAACCTCTTTTCCCTTAAATGCATTCTAATTTTACATGCCGGGGAGCCATTAAAGCATTTACCTGTTTTAGGGCTGTGCTGCTTTATGCATACTTTACAAGAATGTCATATAGAGCATTATTAGTTTTTGCTTCCAGACAAAAATGTTTTTTTTTCCACAAAGAGACATTTACTAAAGTAAGTAGTAAATTATAATTTGCTCAGGATGGACCATGGATCAATAGAATGGAGAGTCCATAAATAGACCCACACAAATATGGCCATTGATTTTCGACAAGGTGCAAAAGCAATTCAATGGAGACTGGATAGTCTCTTTAACAAACGGGGCTGGAAGCATTGGGCACCCATATGCATCAAATGGAAACACCTCATAAAAAGTTAACTCTCCAGTTGCCATAGCTCTAAATGTAAAACTCTAGAACGTCTAGAAGAAAACATCTGAGAAACCCTTCTTAACCTGAGGTTAGGCACAGAGTTCTTGGTCATAATGCTCTGATTCATAAAAGAAAAACATAAGATGAATTCATCAAAATGAAGAACTTCTGCTCTGAACAGACACTAAGCAAAATGCGGAGACAAATTACATGCTGGGAGAAAATATTTACAATTTACATCTCTTACAAAGGACTTGTCTCCAGGATATATAAAGGACTCTCAAGATTCAATACTAAGAAAACAGCCTAATTTAAGTGATCAGACTTGAGCAAACACTTCATTGAGCAGGATTATAAGGATGGTAAATAAATGCATGAAATACTCCATGTGACTAGAGCTACTGAAATGCAAATTACAACCTTGATGAGATGATTTTACTCACAAATTAGAATGGCTAACCCAGAAAACACTGATTGCCAAGTGCTGGCCAGGACGGGAGCAGCGCAGCCCTCCTGTGTTGCTGCTGGGAATTCAGAACGGTCAGCCGCTCTGGAAAACAGCATGGCAGTTTCCTACAAAAGTCAACCCACACTTAATAAGTGACCCAGCAATCCCACTCCTGGATATTTACCCTAGAAAAGCGAAAACTGATGCTTAACAAAACCCAGTGCTGGAATGTTTACAGCAGCTCCATTTATAGGCACCAAAAACTAGGTGAACAGCGGTGCATCCATGCAGCGGGACACTACTCAGCTTAAAAATAAATCACTGATACACATGGCTGTGTGGCAGTCCTCAAAGGCATTATGCTGAGTAAAAGGAACTGGTCTCAAAACATTCCAGTCTGTAAATTCCATTTATATAACATTCTGGAAAAGACAAAGCCATAGGAGTGGAGAAGAGAACAGCAGTTGCCTCAGGTAACCACCATTCTATTCTCTCTGAGTTGTGCTCTTTTTAGACCCCACGTGTAAGTGAGGTCACACAGTATTTGCCTTCCTCTGTCTGACTTATCTCACTTAGCATCACTCTCAAGGTCCATCCATGTTGCCACAAATGGCAGAATTTCCTTCTTTGCTGTGGCTGGATAATATTCTGTTGTATATATATATATATATATATATATATATGCCACGATTTCTTTATCCATTCATCTATTGATGGACACATAGGTTGCTTCCACCCCTTGCTTATTGCAAACAATGCTGCAGTGAACATGGGGGTGCAGATATCTTCAAGACAGTGATTTCATTTCCTTCAGATAAATACCCAGAAGTGGGATTGCTGGATCATATGGTATTTCTATTTTTAGTTTTTTGAGGCACCTCCATACTGCTTTCCACAGTGGCTGCACCAATTTACATTCCCACCAGTAGTGTAGGGCGGCTCCCTTCTCTCCACATCCTGCTTACACTTGTTATTTCTTGTCTTTTGGATAGCACCCTTTATGACTTGTGTGAGGTGATAGCTCTTTGTGGCTTTGATTTGTGTTTCCCTGATGATGAGTGATGTTGAGCGTCTTTTCATGTACCTGTTGGCATCTGTGTGTCTTCTTTGGAAAAATGTCTGTTCAAGGACTTTGCCCAATTTTTAATTGGATTGCTTTTTTTTTTTTTTTTTTTTTGGCTATTTCATTGTATGAGTCCTTCATATATTTTGGTTTAACCCTTTGTCTAGTAGATGGTTTGCAAATATTTTCTACCTTTCCAAAGGTTGCTTTTCTATTTTGCTGATTGTTTCCTTTGCTGGGCAGAAGATATTAGTTTGATGTGGTCCTACTTGTTTGTGTTTGCTTTTGTTGTTTGTGCTTTTGGTGTCAGATCCAAAAAATTACTGCCAAGACCAGTGTTAAGGAGATTTTTTCCTTTTTTTTCTTTAGGAGTTTTAGTTTCAGGTCTTACATTTAAGTATTCATTCCAGTTTGTAATAATTTTTGTGAGTGATGTAAGATAGGCGTCGTTTCACTTTTCTGCATGTGGTTACCCAGTTTTCCTAAAACCATTTGTTGAAGAGATAATCCTTTCCCCCTTGCATGTTGTTGGCAGCCTTGTCAAATATGAATTGACTGTGTGTGTGGGGGGTTATTTCTGGGCTCTGTGTTCTACTGCATTGGTCTATGCATCTGCTTTCATTACCATAGCTTTGTAGTGTAGTTTGAAAGCAGGGAGCATGATACCCTCAGCTTTGTGCCTCTTTCTCAGGATTGCTTTGCCTATTCAGGGTCTTTGTGGTTCTGTATGAATTTTAGGATTGTTCTATAACTATGAAAAATGCCATTGGAATTTTGATAGGAATTGCATTGAATCTGTAGATGGTTTTGTGTAGTATGGACATTTAAAATTTTTTAATTCTTCTGATCCATAAACATGAGATATCTTCCCATTTATTTGTCTTCAGTGTCTTTCATCAGTGTTTATAGTTTTCAGGAAATACTTGTATTTCTACCTTGCCTTCAGACAACGGGAATTCACAAAGATTTTATTTTTATTTTTTCTTCTGGAGTCTTAGTAGAAAGGTAGAAAATATTTGTAAATCATCTACTAGATAAAGGGTTAATATCCAAAATATATAAAGAACTCATACAGTGAAATAGTCAAAAAACAAGCAATCCAGTTAAAAATTGGGCAAAAGACTTAAATAGACTTAGTAGATAGGGAAGACAGCATAATAAAGGTTAACTTTTAAAACACAAACTAAGAGGCCCCATGGGAGGTCTCGGCTGGTGGCTGCACCCCCAGGGACCCTGAAGAGCCGGGAAGGGGGGCCTGGGTCCCAGCGGGAAAGGTCAGGACCTAGGAGGAATTTCGGAGTAAATGGCCTGCCCTGGTTCCCGAGTTTACCACCACTAAACGGTGTCTGGAGGTGGCAGGCGCCCTCAGTGCCTAGGCGGTTCCAGTCGTGAAGGGCTCAGTTCTCCCCTTGAAGACCGACTTTCAGCCCCCACTGCTGTGGCCACTGACTGGAGTTGAAAAGATGGTTTTCCCTGCTTTAATTTCTAAGGAATTTATCAATTTAGAATGAATTAACTGAAAAAAGAATTGCGATCTTTCTACATCTTCAGAAAATAGTACTGATGTTCACAAATAAGTTTAAATGAAATTGATCAGATGAACATCCATGGAGTCAAAGCTGAAGTGTGAAGTCCAAGATAATGCATAGAAACCAAAAAGAAGGAAGATGATCAGAAAGCAGTATGGGAAATAAATGAGAAACAGAAGTTCTAAAAAAAAACAGACAGGCTTTGGGATAGTTGCATCAAATGGAGGATCAAGACAAAATGGGCATTTGTTTCATTCAATACTCAAATATTAGTCATGATGAGCACTGAGTGACAGAGTAAATACGACAAACATCTACTTCCCTGACCTCCTGAAGTTTGTCGCCTAGTGGAAATCATAGTGAGGAAATTAAATAATGTGCTTGCATAGGTAGTAATGGGTGGACAGGGGCAACAACGGTCAGCCAGGATTGCTGCGAATGGATGACATTTATTCTTACATGAGAAAAAAGGAACCACTCAAAAAGTACAAAGATGTACATTCCAAGCACAGTGAACATGCACCAGGTTCCTGAGCTGATAGAAAACTGAGAACATCCAAGGAACTTGAAATAAAAGTCATTCAGACCAGAGGAGTGAGTGAGATGGAGTTTGGCAGAAGATGAAGCTGGAAAAAGTGACAGTGGCAAGACAGTGCAGTCTGAGAAACCAAGGAAGTTTCAGTGATGTCACATTGGTACCTTGAAACTGGCTGTGGAGGAAGTGTTTACACCATGGAAACTGTTAAGTGTACACCCCTCCGACGTCCACGCGCCAAAATGCCAAACAGACCTCTCGCCTCTACCCGCCGTCTCCCTCTGCCGAGTTTAGTGAGCCGGGACTAGAAGAGAAAAAGAAGGCCGCGTTCTCCCACCACTGTCCGCTCGGGCCCTGAACATTGTGGAAGCCCGTTCTCCTCAACTGTGGCCCGACGTCCTTGCTTACAGATGGCAGGAAAGTTTCGAGCCCGCAGTTGTAGGGCGCCGGCGTGCGCGGGACAGGTGCGGAGGGATTCTGGGCGCGCGCGCTCGCTGGCTCTGAGATAGTGACACCAGAATTCGGAGCGCGGAAGAGCCGGTGCGTTGCTACGTTGAACTCGCGCTGGTCTTCCACGCGGACGCCTGAGCCAGGAGGCAGGGGAGATGGTAGTCGTCCGCAGCAGCCTGGAGTTGCACAGCCCTTCCGCCGCCTCGACAACGGACTCCCTGGACCTGTCCAGCGAGTTCCTCAGCCTGGAGCAGACCGGCCGGAGGAAGCTCCGCTCGGCCGGCCCCGCTGAGCGGTCTGCTGTCGCTGTGGGCGCCGCGGGCGCTGGAAGGCATTTTACAAGGCAGTTGGCTAGACAGCAGGCTAATAAAAAAAAAAGAAGAGTGCAAAGAAGACAAAGTGATTCCAGTTACTCGGTCATTGAGGACTAGAAACATTGTTCAAACTACAGAACACTTGCATGAAGAGAGTGGTGATGTTGAAGTTCGCCGAAGTTGTAGGATTAGAAGTCGTTATGGTAGCGTGAACCAGTCTGTGCTATTTGACAGACTTATAACAAACACTGCTGAACCTGTACTTCAAAAAATGGACATGAAGAAGATGCATAGACAGCGAATGAGAAAACTTGAAGACGTGGGAGTGTTTAATGAAACAGAGGAAGGGAATCTTAATATGTACACAAGGGGAAAACAAAAAGGTATTCAAAG
>JAQQAC010019096.1:0-44934 GCA_029783875.1 Phataginus tricuspis
TTTTTGATCACCCACCTAAAAGCCTTTTTATTGTCAGGTTAAGAACAATTTGTTTCCTATCAAAAAAATAAATAAACACACAATTTTAACATGCGTATTGGGAACCATAGACTGAATAGTTAGTATTTCTGATACATAGTTGGTCCACAATTAATAATAACTTCCTTTCTGATTCTTGGAATTTTGACATAATGATTTTACTCTTAATTGTTTCACGTTCTACTTAAGAGAAATAATAGTCCTTTGAAACAGAAATATATCTAACAGCACTTTGAAATCACTGATTTTTTGTTTTAATTCTTCATCTTAGAAGGCTGTCTGAACCATTTTTAAATTGATATAATAGTAGTGATACTTTGGGTCTGTTTTGAGTTTTGTGCATTGTATCTACAGTAATCCATAATACCTATTGTACACTAAAAATGAACTGTAGCATAGGTCTTAAATGTTTGCCTTTTCATTCCCTATTACCTGCATAATAGAATCACCTTCAGAATTATATAGTGTTTAGAAATAGTTGCTAATACCAAATTCTTTTCATAAAATAAAGATGGCTTTAATGAAATGTTTGAATACTAATGAAAGTCCTTGCTGCTTTGTTAACAGGCTTTTAAATACTTAAGAGAAGAAGTTAAAACATTTCAGGGCAAGCCTATCATGGTAAGAAACATTTGTGAATGGACGCTATCATGAAACAGAGTTTTTTGTTTTTTTATCTGTTTGAGAATTTAAAAAACAGATGTATAATACTTTATAAAACCCATAATGATTCTAAAGAAATGTCTGGCTCTTGTGATATGCTACTTCAGAATATTAGTTGATAGGACATCAAAATACTTTCTATACAGCAGTTCTTTCCAAAGGCATAGCTTCAAACACCTTGAAGTTTTAATTTGATGCAGATTGACAACGTGTCAGATAATCCCTGATCTTAAAAGGAGGAACAGGAACAATTTTTTAGTATCAAAAGTAGAAAACACTCTCAGTACTCTCAACTTTGTCTCAGTTAACTGCATCACCACATTAACATTCAATCATTTTGGAACCTGGAGGTAGTCATTGGTGACCCTTTGCTCACTGTCTTTACATATCTGATCTGTTCTCAGATACCATGAAATCTGTCTTCAAAACTTCTTTCAGTCATTATTATCATTGTTTAGTCTTGAATTGTTGGAGTAGCCTCTTAACTTTTGCCTTCAGCCTTTATGCCTTCATCTTTTACCCCCTCACAGTCCGTTCTCGACATTACTACCATCTAAAATAGACTCTCAAACATGAACTTACTTTGGCGTCCTCCTCATTCCCTGTGTAATATAGTAATTGTTATTATTTGTGAATACATTATTCTTATTGAGCTCTTAGTGCGTGTCAGTTACTACTATAAGCACTTTATATATATAGACCCATTTAATTCTTACATGATCCTGACAAGGCAGGTACTCTTGTTTTCATCATTTTACTATTAAGGAAAGTGAGGCATGAGAGTCACCTATCCAGTTTCACACAACTATTAAGTGGAAGAACCAGGATGAAAGATGCTTACATTTATTAAGAAATCAAATGTCAAACACTGTTCTAAGAACTTGACATATTTAAACCTCAATATTACTGGGTGGTAGGTGGTATTATTTACATATTATAGATGAAGATAACTGCCAGATGTGATTCTATTTCCTCTGCCATTAATGGTGTTCTCTCTGTTGTCTCCTTTCCCTGCTTGAGGCTATTCTATTCTCTTAGGTGTTCTAATAGTTTTAAAGTTTAAATAGCATATGTAGGTTCTTTAATACATCTGGAATTAATTTGATGTATTGTGTAAGATAGGGATCTAATTTCATTGCTTTCCATATATGGAAAGTGGTCTGTCCTTCCACAACTTGTGTGTAATGTTGCATCTGTTACACTGGTTTCAGGTTCTCTGGGCTATCAATTTCTACTGAACAAATATCACTTCTTATTATCATAGTTTTATAATTCCCTGTGTCCTTATGCACGGTCCTCCTCCTTGTTCATATTTTTTAGGATTGTCTTGGTTATTTTTATACCATTACTTTTCCATATGAATTTTAGAACTTTGGTTTAACACCAACAACCAACCAGACAAAATCCATATTGGAATTAATGGGATTGTATTTAATTTATTGTTTAAATTGGAAACAGTTGGCAGTTTTACTCCACATTATTCAATATTGTGGTAACTTTATGATGATGTATTTCTCTTAAGTCAGATCTGTTTTATTTTATAATTACTTCCTTAAAGTAATTTTTGTTGCTTTCTTTCCCCTTTCCTTGGTATCTTAGTATTTTTTTTTCTTTTAATGCTACTGTATGGACCAACCTTGCTGTACTCCATATTGTATACAGTGGCTTGTTGGGTCTTTTGTATTATGTGCCTGAGAGATCATACCATCTACAAATAATTATTCTCCTGATTATATCTTATACCTCCCATTTCTTAGAGCTTATTGCTTTTGCTGAGATTTTAGTTACAGTGATTACAAAATAGGTATATTTCATTATAGTATTCTATTTTCTTTATCTGCTATTTTGGTTTTTGTTTATAGTTCTTTTGATTAACCATCACATAGTAATCTTGCTAGGAGATTCAGTTCACAGATTCACATTAATTTTTATACCATTCATTAAAACCAAATGACCTAGTACCTAGAAAGACAGGTGCAGAAGTCAGAAATACTATATTCCAGCCCTTGGTGCTGCTGTCATACACAAGCCCTTTTGATCTTGGATGTGTCAGTTTGCCTCTAAGGTTTTGGATTGTTTCTATGGAGAGTGCATACTTTTAATTTCTGAAGTTCTATAATTCAAAAGCATTATCTTGGAGGAAAGGAATTAAGTGAATAATGTTTGTACACCTGTTTCTTGATGTGTTGGTAACTTTGTTAAGAGGCAGTGTTTGAATCTCATTTTGTAGCTGCATAATATTCTCCCAGCCCCTAGGAACCTCTAGTCCATTCTCTATCTTTATGAATTTGCCTGTTTTAGATACCACATATAAGTGGAATCATACAATATTTGTCCTTCTGAATCTGGCTTATTTTACTTAGCATAATGTTTTGTACTTTCATGGATCTTGTAGCATATAACAGAACTTCATTACCTTTTATTGGCTGAATAAAATCCCATGTACGCACCACATTTTGTTTATCTGTCATCTGTTGATGGATAGTTGGGTTCTTTGCACATTTTGACTGTTGTGAATAACACTGCACAGATATCTGTTTGAGTCACCTACAAAGGAAAACCCATCAGGCTATCATCAGATTTCTAAACAGAAACCTTACAGGCCAGAAGAGGGTGGCATGATATATTTAATGCAACGAAGCAGAAGGGCCTTGAACCAAGAATACTCTACCTGACAAGGTTATCATTTAAATTTGAAGGAGGGATTAAACAATTTTCAGATAAGCAAAAGCTGATAGAATTTACCTCCCACAAACCACCTCTACAGTGCATTTGGGAGGGACTCCTATAAATGGAAGTATTCCTAAGACTAAATCGATGTTACCCAAGGGATAGATAAAGAGTACAGAATATGATTCATAATATATAAAGAATGGAGGAGGAAGAAAAAGGAGGGAAAAAAAGAATCCTTAGGTTGTGTTTGTAATAGCATATGAAGTGAGTTAACTTAGACTGTTAGATAGTAAGGAATTATCATTGAGCCTTTGGTAGCCACGATTCTAAAGCCTGCAATGGCAATAAGTACATGCCTACTGATAATCACCCTAAATGTAAATGGTCTGAATGCACCAGTCAAAAGACGTAGAGTCACTGAATGGATAAAAAAACAAGACCCATCTATATGCTGCCTACTAGAGACTCACTTCAAACCCAAAGACATACACAGACTGAAAGTAAAGGGATGGGAAAAGATATTTCATGCAACTAATAGGGAGAGAAAAGCAGGAGTTGCAGTACTTGTATCAGACAAAATAGACTTCAAAACAAAGAAAGTCACAAGAGACGAAGGATATTACATAATGATAAAGGAGTCCAGAAAGAGGATATAACTATTATAAATATCTATGCACCCAACACAGGATCACCTATATATGTGAAACAAATACTAACAGAAGTAAAGAGGGAAAGAGAATGCAATGCATTCATTTTGGGAGACTTCAACACAACACTCACTCCAAAGGGCAAATCAACCAGACAGAAAATAAATAGAGACAGAGGCACTGAAGAGCATATTAGAACAGATGGACCTAATGGACATCTACAGAATACTACATCCAAAAGCAACAGGATACACATTCTTCTCAAATGCACATGAAACATTTTCAAGAATAGATCATATACCAGGCCACAAAAAGAACTTCAGTAAATTCAAAAAGATTGAAATTGTACCAACCAGCATCTCAGATAACAAAGTTATGAAACTAGAAATAAATACTCAAAGAAAATGAAAAATCCCATAAACACATGGAGCCTTATTAACATGCACCTAAATAATCAATGGATCAATGACCAAATAAAATCAGAGATCAAGCAATATATGGAGACAATGGCAACATAATTCAAAACCGCAAAATCTTTGGGACGCAGTGAAGGCCGTGCTAAGAGGGAAGTATATTGCAATACAGGCCTACCTCAGGAAAGAAGAACAATCCCAAATGAACAGTCTAAACTGACAATTAATGAAACTAGAAAAGGAAGAACAAATGAGGCCCAAAGTCAGTAGAAGGAGGGACATAATAAAGATTAGAACAGAAATAAATAAAATCGAGAAGAATAAAACAATAGAAAGAATCAATGAAAGCAAGAGCTGGTTCTTTGAGAAAATAAACAAAAGAGATAAATGCATAGCCAGACTTATCAAGAAAAAAAGAAACTACACACAGAATCAAAAATGAGAAAGGAAAAATCACTACAGATACCACAGAAATACAAAGAATTATGAGCGAATACTATGAAAAACTATATGGTAACAAACTGGATAACCTAGAAGAAATGGACAACTTTCTAGAAAAAAAGAACCTTCCAAGGCTGACCCAGGAAGAAACAGAAAATATGAATAAACTAATTACCAGCAAAGAAATTGAATTGATAATAAAAAAACTACCTAAGAACAAAACTCCTGGACCTATGATTTCACTGCTGAATTTTATCAAACATTTAGTGAAGACCTAATACCCATCCTCCTTAAAGTTATCCAAAAAGTAGAAGAGGAGGGAACACTCCCAAACTCATTCTACAAGGCCAACATCACTCTAATACCAAAACCAGGCAAAAACACCACAAAAAAAGAAAATTACAGACCAATATCCCTGATGAACATAGATGCAAAAATACTCAACAAAATATTAGCAAACCAAATTCAAAAATCAATCAAAAGGATCATCCATCACGATCAAGTGGGATTCATCCCAGGGACACAAGGACGGTACAACATTTGAAAATCCATCAACATCATCCACTACATCAAGAAAAAGGACAAAAACCACATGATCATCTCCATAGATGCTGAAAAAGCATTTGACAAAATTCAACATCCATTCATGATAAAAACTCTCAACAAAATGGGTATTCGAGGCCAAGTAACTCAACATAATAAAAGCCATATATGACAAACCCACAGCCAACGTTATACTTAACAGCGAGAAGCTGAAAACTTTTCCTTTAAGATCGGGAAAAAGACAAGGAGAATGCCCACTCTCTCCAATTTTATTGAACATAGTTCAGGAGGTCTTAGCCACGGCAATCAGACAACACAAAGAAATAAAAGGCATCCAGATTGGCAAGGAAGAAGTCAAACTGTCCTTGTTTGCAGATAACATGATATTGTACATAAAAAAACCTAAAGACTCCACTCCAAAACTGCTAGATCTAATATCTGAATTCAGCAAAGTTGCGGGATACAAAATTAATGCACAGAAATCTGTTGCATTCCTATACACAAACGATGAACTACTAGAAAGAGAAATCAGGAAAACAATTCCATTCACAATTACATCAAAAAAATAAAATACCTACAAATAAACTTAACCAAGGAAGTGAAAGACCTATACTCTGAAAACTACAAGACACTCATGAGAGAAATTAAAGAAGATATCAATAAATGGAAACACATCCCGTGCTCATGGGTAGGAAGAATTAATATGGTCAAAATGGCCATCCTGCCTAAAGCAATCTACAGATTCAATGCAATCCCTATCAAAATACCAACAGCATTCTTCAATGAACTAGAGAAAATAGTTCTAAAATTGATATGGAACCACAAAAGACCCCGAATAGCTAAAGCAATCCTGAGAAGGAAGAATAAAGTTGGGAGAATTATGCTCCCTGACTTCAAGCTCTACTACAAAGCCACAGTAATCAAGACAATTTGGAACTGGCACAAGAACAGACCCACAGACAAGTGGAACAGACTAGAGAGCCCATATATAAACCAAAGCATATATGGTCAATTAATATACGATAAAGGATCCATAGATATACAATGGGGAAATGACAGCCTCTTCAACAGCTTGTGTTGGCAAAACTGGACAGCTACATGTAAGAGAATGAAACTCGATTATTGTCTAACCCCATACACAAAAGTAAACTCAAAATGGATCAAACACCTGAGTGTAAGTCATGAAACCATAAAACTCTTAGGAAAAAACATAGGCAAAAATCTCTTGGACATAAATATGAGCAACTTCTTCATGAGCATATCTCCCCAGGCAAGGGAAACAAAAGCAAAAATGAACAAGTGGGACTATATCAAACTAAAAAACTTCTGTTTAGCAAAGGATACCATCAATAGAACAAAAAGACATCCTACAGTATGGGAGAAAATATTCATAAATGACATATCCGATAAGGGTTTGACATCCAAATTATATAAAGAGCTCACACACCTCAGCAAACAAAAAGCAAATAAGCCAATTAAAACATGGGCGGAGGAGCTGAACAGACAGTTCTCCAAAGAAGAAATTCAGATGGCCAACAAGCACATGAAAAGATGCTCCACATTGCTAATCATCAGAGAAATGCAAATTAAAACCACAATGAGATATCACCTCACACTCGTTAGGATGGCCAAAATCCAAAAGACAAACAACAACAAATGTTGGTGAGGATGTGGAGAAAGGGGAACCCTCCTACACTGCTGGTGGGAATATAAATTAGTTCAACTACTGTGGAAAGCAGTATGGAGGGTCCTCAAAAAACTAAAAATAGAAATAACATTTGATCCAGGAATACCACTCCTAGGAATTTACCCTAAATGCAGCAGCCCAGTTTGAAAAAGACATATGCACCCCTATGATTATCGCAGCACTATTTATAATAGCCAAGAAATGGAAGCAACCTAAGTGTCCATCAGTAGATGAATGGATAAAGAAGAGGTGGTACATACACACAATGGAATACTATTCAGCCATAAGAAGAAAACAAATCCTACCATTTGCAACAACATGAATGGAACTGGAGGGTATTATGCTCACTGAAATAAGCCAGGAGGAGAAAGACAAGTATCAAATGATTTCACTCATCTGTGGAGTATAAGAACAAAGCAAAAACTGAAGGAACAAAACAGCAGCAGACTCACAGAACCCAAGAATAGACTGGGAATGGAGGGAAAGGGGGAAAGAGGGTCATCACAATTAGAACGTATAATGTAGCAGGGGGACGTGGGGATGGCAGTATAACACAGGAGAAGACAAGTAGTGATTCTATAGCATCTTACTACACTGGTAGACAGTGACTTTAATGGGGTATGTGGTTGGGACTCGACAATAGGGGGAGTCTTGTAACCATAATGTTGTTCATGCAATTATATATTAATCATAGCAAAATACAAAAATAAAGATATCAGGGGGAAACCCTAGGGTCGTCTTATATTTCCATATGCCTAATCCTGAAATAAAACTTCAGGTACAAATTGTTTTGTCCGGAAGTGGTTTCACATGATTTGCTAAAGGCAGATTGGAATCTCTAATTGTAAAATTTGGGAGAGTACCCCTAGAATCAACCATAATCAAAATGACAGAGTTATGCTCTCTATATAAAATTCCTCCAAAGTTCAAAATCTGCAAGGAGAAACATTTGTAAAGCATTGTACATATAATAAACAATTTGATATGCTTAGATTTCACAGTCACATGAGACCTTATTGAAATTGCCTCATATACTGGCAATTAATCCACAGATGTCACTGAAACCTAATGTAGAGATAGACTGAATAAACCTCATGTGTCTTGTTCTGCTCTTTACAGGTGAGGGAAGTTGAGTGACTTCCTCAGAGTGATAGACTTAGTTTCTAGAATTAGGACTAATGGGGTGTAAACAAAACAACAAATGTGATGTAGCAACAAGATCTCAAGCGCAATGGTGCAACTCCATAGAGTTTAAAGTCCTGACTGGAAGTTGCCATGGCTCAAAATAGCAGTGCTCCAAAGTAGGTTTCCTGCTAGCTTGGGGACTGAGATCTACACTCAGTTTGAAAACCAAGTACAAAGAGAGTTTGAAAGCAACAGGAGAGAAATGACTGCTCACCTGCAAGGGAACCACAGTGAGGCTGACAGTTAACCTTGTTGAAAATGGTGGGAACAGAAGACAGTGGAATGGCATATCTGAGGAACTGAAAGGAAAAAATTCTTATATCACATCAAATTATTTTTCAAAGAGCAAGTAGAAGTAAGCTATTTCCAGATAAACAGAAACTGAAGGAACTTGTTACTAGCCAATCTGCTTTACAAAAAAAATTAAAGGAAATTCTTCAACCTGAAAGAGACACCAGACAGGAATCTGAATCTCGGGGGGGAAAAAGAAGAGCATTGGTAAAGATAATTAAGTACATGATAACAAAAGGCAATATAATTGCCTATTTCTTTTCCTTTCATCTCTTAACTGATTTTATAGATATATATATTTGATCAATATATCTGTTTGTGCAAATACATACATTTGTATTATTGTGCCTATAACATGTAAATGATCAACTGTAATATATGATAATAATAGTAAAAAGAAATCAGGTGAGAACAAAGCTATATTGGATAAGGAAATAATACTAGGTGGCAATTCATATTCATAGGAAGAACTGAAGAGGACCAGAAATGGTGAATAAGGTTAATGTAACAAACTCTAGGAATACATACTTGTTCCCTTTTCTTCTCTCAGCTTCATTAAATTATATAAAATTAAAGGTAATACTATAAAAATACTTTATTGGATCATAACATATATAGACATAATATGCTTAACAAGAAGAGCTATATAGGAATAAAATATCTATATCTAACTGGAATTAGTTTAGTATAAATCAGAAGTAGACCATCAAGTTAAGTGTATATGGTAGCCTTATAGCAGCAACTAAGAAATTAACTTAAAAACATATAGTTAAAAATCATTAAAGGAATTAATACTTCAAAGCATAAAATATCCTCCCAATACAAAAAAAAGCTGGTAAATGACAGACAGGAGAATAAAAAAACCATAATACATGTGGGAAAATAAAGCAAAATGGCATATATAAATCCAACCTTCTCAATAATAATATTAAATATAAATGGATTAAAAATCCAGTAAAATGTCAGAGATTTTCAGATTGGATAAAAAAAGCAAGCTCCAAGTACATGTTGACTACAGTAGACACTATTAAAATTCAACACACAAAAGGGTTGAAAGAAGGATAGAAACATGTAAACCATCCATATAACAACCATAAAAGAGCTGCAATATATACTTCAGTATGAGAAAATACATTTCAAAACAAAACATTTTATTATAGATGAAGAGGAATATGTTATAATGTTAAAAGAGTTAGCCCCTCAGGGAAATATAACAACTGTAAATGTAGATACACCTAGATCAGAACCCCAAAATAGATGAAGGAAAAACTGACAGAATCTAAGGGAGAAATAAACAATTCAACAACAATAAGTTAGAGACATCAAAGCCACTTTCAATAATGGATAGAACAAGTGGACAGAAGATCACCAAACAAACTAAAAATCTGAACAGCACCGTAAACCAACCAGACCTAACAGACTTCTGTGGACATTACACCGAACAGCAGAATACAAATCCTCCTGACGTGCAGGTGAACATTCTTCCTAGCTAGGCCATATGGTTGGCCATAGAAAGCTCAAAAAATTTAAAAGGATTAAAATCACTCAGAGTATGCTCTCTGACAACAACGGAACTAAATTAAAAATCAATAACAGATGGGAAATTCACATATAAGTGGAAATTAAGCAAGACGTGCTTAAACAGCAAAAGACTCAAATTAAAAATCATGAAGAAAACAAGAAAAATCTTGGAGATGCATGGGAACAAAAGCACAAAATATCCAAACACACCAAAGATAGCTAAAGCAGTACTTAAAAGGAATCAATAGTTATAATTGCCTATGTTAAAAAAAAAATCAAATCAACAACCTAAATTTCCTTCTTGGTAATGAGATAAAGAAGAATAAATAAATCCAAAAACTCAAAGATGGAAGAAAATTATAAAGATTAGTGTGAAAATAAAATATAGAAGAGAAAAATAAGAATTCAACAAAACTAATGGCGGTTTCTCTGAAAGATAAAAAAAATTGACAAAATTTTAGCTAAACTAACCAAGAAAAATAGAGATGTCTCAAATAGCTAAAATAAAAAATGATAGAGAAATATCACTACTGATCTTACAGAAATAAAGTAAGAGTCATACGGGAATGCTCTGAACAGCTGTATCTCAACAAGTTAGATGACTTAGATGAAATAAAAATACACGAGCTATCAAAAGTGATTCACAAATAAAAAGGCTGCATGGATGTGCAACAAAGATTTTGAATCAGTAAGTTAAAATCTTGCTCTGAAGAAAAGCCTAGGGGGGCATACCTTCACTGGTGAATCCTACCAAATATTTAAAGAAGAATTAATACCAATACTTCAAAGTCTTTGAAAAAATTGAAGAGGAGGAAACTCTTCCTAACTCATTTTATGACATCAGTATTTCTCTGGTAGCAACCAGGAAAACACACTACAAGTAAAGAAAGCTGCAGACCAATACCTTTTATGTATATGGATGCAAACGTCCTCAAAAAATACTAGCAAGCTCAACCCAACATGATATAAAAAGAATCACTCCATAGGGATTTATCCTGGGAATACAAAGAAGATGGCTTAATATTTGAAAATGAATCCATATAAGGTACCACAGTAAAAGAATGTATGAAAACCCACATGAGCATCTCAGGAAGAAAAGACATAGAAAATGCATCTGACAAAATCCGACCCCTCTGGGATGAGACACCCTTACAAACTAGGGATAGACGGGATCTTCGCCTGAGAAAGGACTTCTATGGCAGAGCACAGCAAACATCATACCTAATGGCTAAAACTCCCCAAAAGCAGAACAAGACAAGGATGCTTGCGTTTGTTATTTCTATTCTTAATTAATCAAATAACAGCTTGCTTATAATAATAATAGGATATCTAGGAAGGCCCAGTTTATAGAAGTTTATATAGTTTATGTTTGCATCTCATCCTAAGTGGAATTTTCTCACTTCCTGTTTAAACACAGTAGATATATTCAGGGTTTTCCTCAGCAATTCATCTTGCTAGTCTTCCATTTCTTTTCATATGGAAATAGTAGACTAAAGAGCAGCATAGGCTCTTAATCTATTTCTCTTTGTCCAGAAATAGAAAGCTTCTTCGTGAAAAGGGCATTTGTACTACTAGCTCCTTTTTTTATGGGCCTTCAGTGGACTAAATATCAAAAAGAATATCACTTTCAGGATCTTTTTCCCTCTATGGCTTTCTTCTATGGGGACTTCTTTAACTATAGGGCATCACTGATTTTCAAATTATCATCTAAAACGAAACGTAGAGGACACTCATCCTGAGGAAGGTACTATTTGCTCCTGAGATACTCCCCGGGAGGAAGCTGACTTGAACAGCCCACAGGTATAACAGTGCACCTTAAGAGAAGGTGAATCCAGTGTACAGAGCGACTGCAGTTCATTGGGGTGTTACCAGGAACAGGCCTGATCTCACCTTGCCATCTTTACCTTCTTTTACTATATTCCATCAAGTCTACTTTCCCACCTCCCGCAAATCAGTTTGGGCGGCAGGGCTCTGAAGTCACTTTCACGTTCTAGATAATCTTGGACAGCCTGCTTGACAACTCGAGCCTCATATCCAAATTCCACCCTATCTACTCCTCTGGGTCAGCACAGGACGGTCAGATGTGGGCTCAAGTCCCTCGAGTACACAGTGGGGCACTCTGCTCACCCACACCTCCTCCTACTCAAGAGCTTTGGAGTGAGAATGAGTTAGTCCCTTCTGATATCCCTCCCACCCCCTCCATTTAAGGTGCACTTCTTGGGGTGGGATCTGTTTATGGGGAACAGGGGAGAGAAGACCTCCTTGAAAAACTGGTACCCATGGCGTGGTTCTGGACTTTGATTTCTTCTGTAAGGAAACCACATTATGATCTCTGCGATTCCCTGGGGAGAGACTCAGCTCTGTCCTGTCTCCCGCTGTCACTGCAAATGCTTTCAGAGGAGGCACCCTCTCTTCACCACTGCATGGGTGCTCTCACTTTGGGTGGGGCAACGAAAGCTGCTGACACTCTTTTCTTCACTCTGAAGTAAGGTCATCTTCTCATTCTTTTCTTGCCAAGAACATGACACCATATACGGACTCCGTGCTACAGCAGGATAAGCCAGCTAGAGCAGGAAGAGTCAGCAAGCCTCAGTCTTCAGAGTGATTTCCAAGTGGGAAGCAGGTACTTTCTCCTCAGTGACCCCTTAGACCCCCAGGGACATAGCCAGGCTCTCCCAAGAATGTCTTCTCCACATTTTGTTCTACTTCAGGGGTAGCCCCAAAGATTCACATAGACTTCACATTTCAGCAACACTGAGATGGACAGTGTGAATCCACCTGTCCTTCCTACAAGCATCGCTATCTCTCAGGGGATTCTCACAGAGCTCCACCCACCCCATACTTCCTAGTGGTTGAAAATGAGACAAAGCCTATCCCCTGTAACATGGAACTTCGAGAGTTCACCTCCCTGCCTTCCAACAGATTTCTGATCTCCCTCCAACCAGTAATCTCTTGGTATAGACTCCAGGCAGGAAGATGATGAGGAGCTCTTGACTGGGTAAGGGTTCTTACGACGACTTGTAGGTGGTAGGAAAGGGCCCTCTACACCCTGAAGGCTCCCTTTAGAATATGGGCTGCCTGGAACCTATGCCTGACAGCCGTGGAGCCCTAGGGTCCATTCAGGGGTTAAAAGAAGCTCCAAACAACATTCTGTTGTGTAAAATTAATTTTTTTTGATTATTAAAGTAATATTTTTATAATGTTGAGCCTTAGGACAAAACAGAGAAGTAAAATTAAAAAGCAACCGCCCATGTTGCAACACCCTAAATGGAACAACTCTTCATATGTTGGCATGTTGCTACTTAGTCTGACTTAGAAGACTTTAGATCAGCTCAATCATCTGCCATCTTCTAATAAACCAAGCTATAATGGAAGAAATGCACAGTTACCCGTTCTCATAAACTTACTTTTCCTCAATTAATGAGAAATTCTTTTCTCTAAAAGAATGTAATGGTTAAAATCAATCAATAAATAAAACCAAGCACCACCTATACTTTCTGTGCCCCTGAGTGGAGTCTGGTTTAGATGATAAACACTGACCGGCAGCCGAGTGCGGCCCTGGCTGCTCATGAACAGCTGTGATAACACTCCTGCCTTCAGGACGAAGTCTAGCCGAAGAGACAGGAATTTACATAGATAGGCAAATAAAACTTGTTTGGAAGAGTGTCAGGCAACACAGTATGCTGTGTAGGGGCATGGTCAGTACTGTCTGCGCAGGGAAGGGCTTCTTCCCGAGAATGCGGTGCCTGCAGAACCCGGATGCCTGAAGGGGCATCTCCACACTGAGGAAGTCGAAGCTGGAGGAACGAGAGGCAGTTTCAACAGAACTTACCACTTGTGCAAATTCGCCATGAGCTCGGTGTCCCCGGGTTTATGGCCAGTCTGGCACCTCCATGGGGTCGGGTGTGGGCTGGGCAGGAGGTGACAGGAGGGGATCTGGGCAGTGGCCTGTCATGATGCTGTGGAGATCGGACAACACTTTTTGTTTTTGTTTGTTTTTATTTTTATTTTTTTATTAAGGTATTACTGATATACACTCTTATGAAGGTTTCACATGAAAAAACAATGTGGTTACTACATTCACCCATATTATCAAGTCCCCCCACACACCCCATTGCAGTCACTGTCCATCAGTGTAGTAAGATGACACAGAGTCACTATTTGCCTTCTTTGTGCTACACTGTCTCTCCGTGCCCCCCACACCATGTGTACTAATCATGATACCCCACAATCCCGATCTCCCTCCCTCCCGACCCGCCCTCCCACACCCTCCCCTTTGGTAACCGCTAGTCCCTTCTTGGAGTCTGTGAGTCTGATGCTGTTTTGTTCCTTTGGTTTTGCTTCGTTGTTATTCTCCACAAATGAGGGAAACCATTTGGTATTTGGACAACACTTGTTGGCAGTAGGATGGCAATAGAATGATCAGGTGTAGGTCTGTGAAAGCTGTTTAAAAACAGATCGACAGAGAATAAAGCATAAGACATGAAAATAGTGCCAGTAGCCAAATATTTTCATGTTGCAACTACAAGGTAGTGAATCCTTCACAACAAATTGAAAGTGCTGGACCAAGTGTCACAATGAGTAAAAGTGTAGTAATTACACATTAATGAACATTCAAGAAGCGTGAAGAATTCATGTATAAAATATGTAGATATGTATCTATACACACCCTCCTGTATCTGTGTGCATATATATGTATACCATACATGCCCATAAATAATACACATATAAATATACAGGCTTAAATAACATTGGTCACAGCCAATGCCTTCCTCAAGTAAGAGTTCAAGAGATCTAGTTCAAGTACAAACTTTTGTCTATTTTATATGCACTGTCATGGCTGAGATTTGACCTTAGATTTTGTAGTCAAAAGACTTCACCCCAAGTCCTATTACCCCCACACAGGACAGTACTCGCCCTCCTCACTGCCACGAGCGCTCTGAGCATTTCCTCCTCTGCAAGGAACCTGCCGCCCTGCTCAGCTCTCAGCTACTCGGGATGGTTTACCAGTTGGCCGGCCCCCACAGGGATGCACGGTACAATTTGTTCTGTTTTCTCCTTCAAAGTAACACACAGTGAGTGTTACATGTCGAATTGTGTCCCCCCAAAAGATATGCTGAAGTTCTAAACACGAGGACCTCAGGAAGTGACCTTATTTGGAAATAGGGCACTGCCTATAGAGTTAAGATGAGCCATAGCGTGGGCTCCTAATCTAAGTAACTGACATCCTAATAAGGAGGGGGGACTCGCACACTGAGACAGAGATGCCAAGGGACCATGAAGCAGAGAATGGGGTCATGATTACAAATCAGGGGACACCAAACATTGCTACAGACATCCAGGAGTGAGGAGAGGGGTCTGGAGCAGACTGCCCATCACCGCCTCAGAAGGCACCAGCCTGCCAACACCTCGATCTTGGATTTCTATCTTCCAGAACTGTGGGAAAATATAAAAAATTAAACTAAGTAAACATCATGTCGACATGGTCCTTTTGGTGTGTGGGTAGGACATGACCGGGTTACCCACCTACCTGCAAGGTGGGGCTGTGTGTGGGCAAAGACAGAAAAGACATGCTTCAGAAATATCTTCTCTATGGTGAGTTCAGATTCTCGACATTATATTTCATATTCCACTACATTTTTAAAAGCATAATTATCATGGTATTACAACAAGACTAATAAAATCTATTGAAAATGGCTCAGAAAGTGCAGTGAGGAAATACATTATCTACCTTCTTTATTACCTTACATTGATAAATGTATTTGAAGAATATGATTTCCTCCTCAATGAAAGAAATTTTAAGTTAGGAAATACTCAAATTATCCTCAAATAAGAAGCAAACATACTTCCTGATTTAATGATTTGCCTAGATTTTTCATTTTAGTCTAAGTGCTGACATTTTCATTGTCAGGATGTGTGTTCCAGGGTATAGATATTTGCTGATAGTGGCCATTCATACTTTACTCTTTTATTATTAAGTGGCCTTGAAGATTTATATACCAATCCTAAAAGCTTCTTTTGTTGACCCTTTATTTTTTTTGTTTTATAGTTTTAAAGATAAAATTTATTTCAAAAGTCCTAGTGTAAACAGACATGAATAAACTTTTATAATGAACTCCTCAAGCAAATCTTTTTAATACCTTTTTTCTTGGGATGACAATAGCATTATTACGATGGTACTAAGTTCTCTTTTATAGTCAAATGAACTGTTTTCAAGATGAATGGTTATTGGCAAATCTTGATTTTTTACCCTGCTAAGGCAAGATAGAAACATGATACTTTAAAATTATTTTTCAATTTCCCTATGAACTATTTTAGAGCAAAAAACTACTTGGTACTGAGTGTTCTCATGCTCAAGTCCTAAGAGTAACCTTTAGTCCCAACTGAGCTTGATAGTCCAAGATTTAAAAACATTTTTAATGATATTTACATAAATATAATTTTAATCACTCAGTTCTTCCTCATCACTGCAACAGGTGCTTTTCTTTATCCGCGGGTGTCTTGAATCATCTGATGTTGAGGGTCCCCTGGACTGGGTTTCCATTCTTTTGCTCTTCTTCTGGGTGGGCTTGCTGGAAAGCCAGGGATCTTACCCTCCATCTTCACTGTCTTCTACTTCTTCAACTTCTTCTTCCGGCTCAGGACTTTTCTTCTTTTTATTTTTCTCTTTCTTCTTTGGAAGCTCACGTTCTACAAGCATAGTTTTAGGACAGGCATAGCTTAAGTGTCCACTTTCCCGACATTCATAACAGGTTTATCAAAGTAGTTCCGGTGCTCCATGAACTCGGCGGCCCGTCCATGGTCCATGGCGATGCTCGCCCGTATCTGCCGAACAACTGTTGGTTGTTTATTGCCCTGGTACAGTTTTGCTCAGTCTTTATCCAAAAAGAAAATAAATGCAACCCCTTTATTGTTCCTGGTATTTTTATCTTCCATTATAGTAACCTTTACAATTTCGCCATACTTGGAAAATATCCGGTATAAGCCATTGTTGGTCAGGGAAAAGGGCAAGTGGATACGTTCACTGCTTTCACCTGGGGCCAGTCCACCCCTCATTTCTGCAGGTGGGGCCGCCCGCAGATGGGTCCAGGAGGCGCCGGAGCTGCACCGCTTCCCGTCGGCGGCGGAGCCAGGCCCCGGGGCGGGCCCTCCGCGTGCGCTCCTGCTCACCTTCTATTTTATAATAAAATCTCAACAGTTAGAAAACTCTCGTCACTGAAATAAAGAGAACGTGGCTTAGTTCCTTCGTTTCAATGATAAAATGAGGAAATGGTATTTTTAAGAACTTTCTGTTAACCTAAGACAATGTGAGTAATGATGTTACCACAAATGAAAACGAAAACAAAAAATCAATTGCTCATTAAAAACAGGCTTGTTTTAAGGGGAATATCGCTCATCGGTGTGCATTCCAGCCAATACCTTCACATTTGTTTATCTGAAAATAGACTAAGAAATGCATATTTGCTAGTTTATAAAAGTTGAGCATTATATCAGCGAAATTGCCAGTGCATATATTCTTTGCTAAGAATGAGAAATTTAATTTTTAACTTTAAAAAACACAAATATACATTCATTTGTAGTAAAGATTCATTGTCCTGATAGAGAAAAATTTACAAGGACAGCCCTTGTAGTCCAGGTGGCTCCCTTCTGCGGCTCTTCTTAGCAAAGACAACAGAAACTCCCTCCCTTTCCCTCCCCGCTCTGCCAGGCACTGACTCCCTAAACTCACTCCCCCTCGCCTGCTCGCTTGCTGTGCACGTAGGAATGTCACAGATACCAAAGCAGGAAAGACATATATCGCTCCCCTTGCCTTTGTTGAGGCCTCAGACCTCGGGAGATTCCTCCCCTCTGAGCCCGCCGGTGTAAAAATAAAACCTCAACACTCCAAGACCTTCCAGCGCCGCTTGGTTCTTCCATCAGCAATCCAGTCCAGATTTTTCAGGTTTTTTCCATAACAGTCCTTGTAAGTCAAATAACATTAATTCCTCTAGGTTTGTGTGTGCGTTTTTAAAGCTATATACTCTCTTGGAAAATCCACTTTTTGATATATATCATCATATGACCACTAATACTAAAAAGGAAAGACATTTTTATTAAACTAGCAAAGAGAAATATACCTTTCTTGTACTTTAAAATATTTACTCTTGAAACAGAAAGCAGTATTTCTGAAATGACAAGTGAATGGACATTATATAGCATTCAGCCATAAACCACTTCATAGCCCAAATAAAACTACCCTATACATTTTGTATTAAAACTGAGTCTGTTGGAAATTTATATTTTTCCCAGAATAACTAAAGACTTTTTCTTTTCTGATCGAGAATTTTAGTAATCATACAAGAATCATCAGTTTTCAGGTTCATATAATAATATTAAAACCATGTAAAAATCTTATTGAATATAGTGTAACCTAAAGCACTTGTAGTCTTTGAGGGAGACATAAAATATCATTATCTGGTAATGGACATCTGTGCTGTACAGTTGAGGGATTTGTTTCTAGGCTGAGTAAAAGGAGTCAACAGAGAAAGAGGGATGAAATATGCATGATATTTGGGATAGTGGATAGAGAAAATGTTCAGAGTTGACAGGAGGAGATGGGTGTAGAGAACAGCATGGAAAGAGCAGGCATTATGGGGTTTTCTTCAGAAAAGGAGCTACTGAGAAAGGAAACAAGCATTTCTGAAGTTGGGAGAATGGATTTTAAGGGAACTCACATTTGGGTGTTTGCTCATCTCAGGAAATCTGGGAGCAAAGAGAGTGGCCATAAATGGAGCATGTGAAGACTATGTGACTGGAAATATTATGGAAAATGTGATAAGGAATTAAACAAATTAGACTGACTTTTATACACTGAGAAAAAAGCGTGTGAACAGATAATACTAGACATTGTTAATTTGTAGGGGACCTAACTTGGTGCAGTTTGTTGATATATTTTGGATTTTATTTTTTGTTTTTGCCAGAAGAATATTGTGGAGAGCAGTGGGGTGGCTCAGGGTTGGGGACCAGGATGGTGGGAACAGCTGCAAGTCGAATGTGAGTGATTCCAGAAGGAGGCAACACGAGCTGCTGTGGTCCCAGCTGGTGATGGTCACAGTGGGTGTGAGTGGGTGTAAGAGTTCAGGAAAACTGAGGGACCTCCGAGGGCCAGGGCATGTGAAGAGGTTTGAGGCAGGTTCCTGGGAAATAACTGAGAGGAGCAGAAGGCTTCAGCCCAGGGGAGCCACTGCAAAAAAAAAAATGTTGGTAAGATCAAGGTGGTTCAGCCTGAGGTTACTGATGTACGCTGTATCAGAGTATGCTCTTTTAACTAAAAGCTCTTCTCCAAATTTGATATAACTGCGTAGCTTAGACTTGAGTTTTAACGTTTTTTACTCATCTTCTTGCTTAATATGCTTTAAAGTTCACAGGACACAGATGTTCCATGTGCTGATGTCCCTGAGTTATGCTAAAGCTGTCCTGTTCTGTACTCTTCGGACCAGACTTTCAGGGCTGAGCGTTCTCCTGGGGCAGGGCGGGTGGGGGGTAGGGGCTTGGGTCCACCAGGCAGCATGAAGCTAGACACAAAGACCTCACACTCAGGGCGCATCAGTGTGGTTGGGGTTCCCTTAATGAACTGCAGAGAACATCTTTGCACAAGGTTCTGTGATTGTTGAGATCTGCCCCCAGGTTTTCTCCAATGCAGTTCTATTTATAATTAATTGTGAGAATTAACTGTGCCTACAGCAGCAGACACCAATCTTTCATCTCATTACGTTGACATCTGTGAGCCCAGGGTAGAAGCAAGCTATTCTGGGAGATGATAACTCATTGCTCTTTGACTTCTGATCATTTTATGTTTGTAAAGTTTGACAAATCACATTTCAATGAAGAAAAATATTAATACTGGGCTTTCATTATTAGGATGTTTATTCCTGGGGTGACAAGCAATGGCAGCCTGGTCATCTCAGGGGTCTGTCTGGTCCTGTGCACCCCTCAGAGCTGGTTAAGTCAACGTTACCTAATCACAAATGTCCTCCAGTAGCCATAAACCTTATGTTCCTTTTGTCTATTAATACACTTCCTTAAACTGTTTCTGGCTCTGCTCCCTGCCCAAAGGTACAAAGTAGTCCACCATGCAGTTTAATACATAAACCTTCATTGATATTCAAAACTACTTGGAGAACAGAGCATGGAGTCCTGCCAGCCTCCACAGCCTTGGCACTTGGTTTAGCTCTATTTGCATAAAAAATTAAGCAGCCTTCAAAAAAGCAGCAGCATGCCGCAATGCCTTCCTGAAATGCCTCAGTTCCTTTTCTAGGGAAGTTTCAAGCAAATTTCCAAAAAATCAAAAGTTTGGACAAACCAAATATATGTAGCATTATTATCACTTCAATTTAATGGTTCTAAATATCCAAGATCTTCCTTTTCTCCAAGGCAGCTCCTTAGACACAGAAAGATGCTTTGATGATCTCTGCAGCTTGAATACCAAGGCTTTCCTTAGGTGGAGTTGGATTAAAGAGGAATTGGTACTTTTAAGAGACTAGCTTTTTCAGCAAATCATACTATATGAAAGGGGAATTTAACCATTTCACCTATGTTTACAAATACATTTTCATGGAGCTCTGCACTCTGGTGATTTCTTTAAAAATTATATTTCATGGAAGCAACCTAAGTGTCCATCAGTAGATGAATGGATTAAGAAGATGTGGTACATATACACAATGGAATATTATTCAGCCATAAGAAAAAAACAAATCCTACCATTTGGAACAACATGGATGGAACTAGAGGGTATTATGCTCAGTGAAATAAGCCAGGCCGAAAAAGACAAGTATCAAATGATTTCACTCATATGTGGAGTATAAGAACAAAGAACAACAACAAAAAAAAACTGAAGGAACAAAACAGCAGCAGACTCACAGAACCCAAGAACAGACTAATAGTTACCAAAGGGAAAGGGACTGGGGAAGATGAGTGGGAAGGGAGGGATAAGAGGGTAAAAGGGGCTTTACGATTAACAGACATAGGGTGGGGGGGCACGGGGAGGGCTGTACAACCCAGAGAAGACAAGTAGTGATTCTCATCTCACTACGCTGATGGACAGTGACTGTAATAGGGTTGGTGGGGGGGACCTGATGAAGGGGGTAGTTTAATCACCATAATATTGCTCATGTCATTGTAGGTTAATGATACCAAAATAAATTGTTAAAAAAAAATTATATTTCAAGGGTGATGTCCTTATTGCCATTTATTTTGTATATATTGGCTTTCTCCCTATTTTTTTTAACTGAGTTGGCTAGCAATTTGTCTATTTTCAAGTACTTTTAAAACCCAAGATTTTTCTTCACTAATTAAGTCTGCTGTTTAATTATCAATGTCATTAATTTTTGCGCTTATCTCTTTCCTCACATTTTCTTGCCTTTGCCTAATTTTTTTTGAGCTGAGAATTTAATTCATCAGTTTTAATTATTTAAATGTTCATGCTGAAAGTGTTTAGTGCTGTGAATTTTCCCCTGATCATTGCTTTCTGCTATGTGGTGTTTTCATTATCATTTTGTTTTTAGAAAATTCTGTAATTTTAGTTTGCATTTCCCTTCCACCTAAGGGTTGTGCAATATAAGGTTTATTCATTTCCAAATGGAAATGAAGACACAGTTTTAGTATTTTTCAACATAATATAGACTTTGTCTTTCTGGCCATTGTTTCAGATCAAGCTTAGTGTTCTGGTAGCTTCCTTCTCTCTTTTTCACAGTCCTTCTTAGCCTGTCTGCTCATCAAAAAGCCTTGGTAAGTGGTGGAAACATGGGCGACCTCACACAGAGATGCGTCAGTTTTTCTCTCTTTACTTACAGATATCTTGAAGTTCAGGCAAGTTATTCTGAGGACACGTTCTTTGTGTAGCTTTGTTATCTCCTTATCATTCCTTGTTGCTTTTGGAGTAAATGTGGGCGATAGGGACATTGGCTATTACTACTTTCTTCAACTGCCTTATTACACCTTTTGATATTGCTGCACAAAAACTGACAACTGTACCATTTCTTAGGAATCCCTTTTTCTCTCGGTTTTCCAGATCAAATAATTTCTACTGATCTATTTTCAAACTCATTATCTTGTCCCTCTAACAAGTTAAAGTGTTAAGATCATTGGCAACTTTTGAAGATATTATATATTTACATAAGATACTGAATTTTCCACTTTCAGAGTTTTCATTCATTCTTTCTAATGTTTTTCTTTCTCTGCAAACAGTTCCTTTACAAATTCATTATGAGCATCATTCCTTTACATTAGAGTTAAATAGCAGCTTTAAAACCATTGCTTTCTAATTCCAACACCTGGAAACTCTCCCAGTCGGTCTCAGTTGATTTTTCTCTGTGAACAGGTAATGCTTTTTTTTTTCTTTTCATACATCAAGTGATTTGGGATCATTTCCATCTACTCTGTTACAGTCTCCTAAAGAGGGTGTGGGGGAGGGGGGTTATTGTTGTTGTCGTTGTTGATTTTACCAGGTAGGTAATTTAATTGGACTCAAACAGCAAAATCTGTATCTCCAGTAAAAGCTCAAAATCAACTTACTTCTGTTAACTGTAGGTCAGGTGCTTAGATTCTGCTCCACTTATGGACAGTTAGTGGTTCATCAGAGGTTTGGAAAGAGTTTTTACAGAAAATTCAGGTCTTCACTTCTCTGGCCTTTCCTAGATTCCTCTTCCCCAATTTCTGGTAGTTAAGTGTGCTCCAAATTCTACTCTCTCACTTTTAAAGCCATGAAACTCAGTTTTTTCTGTCAGACTTTTAGGCATCCCATTCGATGCTGACTAGGGTCTCCATTTTAAATAGAAACCATCAAAAAGTGGAGAATTCATTCCCTGTCACTTCCTTGGCTCGGCTGCTACCTTCCTGCTTCTATTTGCTCTCCCGAGCTTCCATAGGGCTTTTGTTGTTAACTTTGCACGGAGCTTACAGTCACAGCTCTGAGGGCTGCTCCATCCAGTGGGAGCTTACTCTTTTATAACTGAAAGTGGAACCTAATGGTCTTTCATGAAGTAACGGTAATGCAAGTGAAAAGAAAAAGGTAGCAAACCGAATTCAAAAATACATCAAAAAGATCATCCATCATGATCAAGTGAGATACATCCCAGGGATGCAAGGATGGTACAACATTTGAAAATCCATCAACATCATCCACCACATCAACAAAAAGGACAAAAACCACATCATCATCTCCATAGATGCTGAAAAAGCATTTGACAAAATTCAACATCCATTCATGATAAAAACTCTCAACAAAATGGGTATAGAGGGCAAGTACCTCAACATAATAAAGGCCATACATGACAAACCCACAGCCAACATTATACTTAACAGCAAGAAGCTGAAAGCTTTTCCTTTAAGATAGGGAACAAGACAAAGATGCCCACTCTCCCCACTTCTATTCAAGATAGTACTGGAGGTCCTGGCCACAGCAATCAGACAACACAAAGAAATAAAAGGCATCTAGATTGGCAAAGAAGAAGTCAAACTGTCCCTGTTTGCAGATGACATGATACTGTACATAAAAAACCCTAAAGAATTCACACCAAAACTACTAGATCTAATATCTGAATTCAGCAAACTTGCGGGATACAAAATTAATATGCAGAAATCTGTGGTATTCCTACAGTAACAATAAAGTAGCAGAGAGAGAAATCAGGAAAACGATTCCATTCACAGTTGCATCAAAAAGAATAAAATACCTAGGAATAAACCTACCAAAAGAGTGAAAGATTTATACTCTGAAAACTACAAGACACTCTTGAGAGAAATTAAAGAAGATACCAATAAACGGAAACACATCCCGTGCTCGTGGTTAGGAAGAATTAATATTGTCAAAATGGCCATCCTGCCTAAAGCAATCTACAGATTCAATGCAATCCCTATCAAAATACCAACAGCATTCTTCAATGATTTTAGAGAAAATCGTTCTAAAATTCATATGGAACCACAAAAGACCCTGAATAGCCAAAGCCATCCTGAGAAGGAAGGATAAAGCTGGGGGATTATGCTCCCCAACTTCAAGCTCTACTACAAAACCACAGTAATCAAGACAATTTGGTACTGGCACAAGAACAGACCCATGGACCAATGGAACGAGACAGCCTTGATATAAACCCAACCATATATGGTCAATTAATATATGATAAAGGAGCCATGGACATACAATGGGGAAATGACAGCCTCTAATCATCAGAGAAATGCAAATTAAAACCACTATGAGATATCACCTCACACCAGTAAGGATGGCCAGCATCCAAAAGTCCAAGAACAACAAATGCTGGCAAGGATGCGGAGAAAGGGGAACCCTCCTACACTGCTGGTGGGAATGTAAGCTAGTTCAACCATTGTGGAAAGCAATATGGAGGTTCCTCAAAAAACTAAAAATAGAAATAACATTTGACCTGGGAATCCCACTCCTTGGAATTTACCCAAGGAATACAACTTCTCAGACTCAAAAAAACAGATGCACCCCTATGTTTATTGCAGCACTTTTTACAATAGCCAAGATATGGAAGCAACCTAAGTGTCCATCCGTACGTGAATGGATAAAGAAGAGGTGGTACATATACACAATGGAATACTATTCAGCCATAAGAAAGAAACAAATCCTACGATTTGCAACAACATGGATGGAGCTGGAGGATATTATGCTCAGTGAAATA
The DNA here is from genome assembly GCA_029783875.1 of Phataginus tricuspis. NCBI lineage: Eukaryota > Metazoa > Chordata > Mammalia > Pholidota > Manidae > Phataginus > Phataginus tricuspis. Next base: position 24,776 of record JAQQAC010019096.1, read on the forward strand.
AGCCAGGGGGAGAAAGACAAGTGCCAAATGATTTCCCTCATTTGTGGAGTATAACAATGAAGCAAAACTGAAGGAACAAAATAGCAGCAGACTCAGAGACTCCAAGAAGGAACTAGTGGTTACCAAAGGGGAGGGGTGGGGAAGGGTGGGTGGGGTGGACCCTATAACTTAAAAAAGATTGTGCATTTCTACTTGAATTGGGACCCTAATAACTTAAGACTGCATATTTCTACATGAATTCAATTTGAACTGCCTTAACTATAATGTGTTATTTACAATTTTTAAAAATTAGATCAATATTTATTATGACTTTGTAACTACCTCAAATTATACTTCAACATTTGACATGGTACTTCAAAAATAAATATTCAAGGCCTCAGTTTTTTATAATAAGTATTAATAGGAATGTCCTAAAATAAAAATAGCTTTCTTATAAAAATTACTTGTTACAGTACAGATCATATTCTATTCCATAACTCTGAAAAAGAATGTGTTCTTTGGTAAGGAAACAAGTTTAGGATGATTCAGTGCTTGGAAAAATCTTAATGGCAGTCACTCAATGAAGCAGTCAATCATTCCTGGATTCACAAACACTCAGAAGCTTCTGTTAGCATTGACCGAGTTTGGAGGGGTTTTTTTGGTGGTTATTGCTTTAGTTGGCAATACACAAATTTAAGGAAAAAGAACACCTCCCACTGTCTTATTTTAAATATTACAAAATTTATACAGAAGATAGACTCACAGAGGCTATAATGTTGGTATTGCACCAGTGGGTGCAGATTTTTTTTTTAGAGAATATTCAAAGATTTTTGCTCTAAAAATAAATGCCCTACTTTTCAGAGTGTCCCCATTCTTCAATAGGAGACTTGAGTGGCCGGACAGCTTTGCTATCAAAGCAAACCACTCCTGTTAACAAACCAAAAACATGAAAGGAAACCGATAAAGAGCAGTTTTCACAGTTAACAATAAAGTGAAGTAAGTGTTCAAGTAGGGTGTGTAGTTTAAATACTGCACGAGTATTTGGCATAAGTCATCTCTCAAAGGCTCTCCGAGGGTCCCTGCCATTGTTTATTGCGGTCATGACTGTTTGATTATTAGCTGTTCCTGGCGGATTTATAGGTCCCCAACCATTGCTTCTACCAGCATATGAAACCTGGCATCCCCTTGATTCTGGGCCAGTTTGAACCCATATTACTATTCATGGAATTTTCTCCTGTTCCTTGTGTGCCCCTTTGTTCCGTTGTCCTCCACAATCTGGGTTGGGTTCACTGAAATTTGACACTTCTGAGTAAACCACACAAAATTCCCCAACTTTTTAAAGTTCTCCACCCCTTCCAGGATAAAGAGTCAGACATCCTTTCCACATGGATGCACAGCCTCTGGTCGATCTCGCATAATGTCCCCTGGCTAGACGAGACCTCCGACTTCATCCCACACGGAAGTAAGGATGCCGCCCATTTATCGCTGCTTTGCATGACCTCACTTCACGGCTGTCTTTGGTTTTGCTCATGCGTCCTCACGCGGGCCGCAGCGGGAGGGCGTCCGCGTCTCCACCCGCCGCCCAGGCCCACGGCACCCGGCTGTGGCTGGGCCCTGACTGCCAGCAGCGGCGCGCTTCTGGGGCCCAGGGGGACTGGGGTGGGGGGAGGGGAAAGAGGGGGAGGGGTGAGGAGGGGAAGGGAAGGAGTGGGGATAGGGGGAGCAAAGCGGTTAGCCAAGCCCGGAAAGGGAGAAAAAGTATAAAGATTTTTTAAGAGATATAAGTCAACAAGTCAATAAAATATAAAATAAAATAAAAACTGTTCAATTAAGCCCTAAGGAAACAAGATGATAAAGAACAAATGGACAAATGGAACAAATAGAAAACACCTAGCAAGTGTGTTGTTCATAGCATATAAATTAGTACTTTGAACATGAAGGATCTGAACACAAGGATTGCAAAAATGAAATGTCAGGTTGTATATAAATGTACTATATGCCGTCTTTAAGAGCTACTGTGAATATAAAAGCATAGGTTAAATTAAAGGAATGGAAAAAGATATACAGTGAAAATATTAACCAAAGAAAACTGGAGTAGCTGTGCTAATTTCAGATGCAATATATTTCAAAACAAGCAGTACTATCAGAGATAAAGAAGAACGTTATATAACATTAAGGGGGTCAATTCTCCAAGAAGATAATAGTTCTAGATATATATGCTTTCTGCAAAATATATGAGACAAAAAAATGACAAATCTAAAGGGAAAACAGAGAAATCCACAATTATAGTTGGAGATTCCAATACTCCTCTTAGTAATTCATGGAACAAGGAGCTGAAAATCAGTAAGAATATGGACGACTCTGTCAAATAACTTACCTGATTAATATTTATAGTACACTCCACTGAACAAGAGAATAACTCTTCTCTAGTGCACATGGAACATTCATCAACGAAGTACATGTTCTGAGTCATAAAAGAAACTTGAATAAATTTAAAAGAATAGGAAACACACAAAGTATGTTATAGGACAATAACAGAATTAAAGTAGAAATCAATAATAAAGGTATCTAGAAAAATCCTCCATTTGAAATTAAGCCATACACTTCCAGATCGTGCACGGATCAAATAGGAAGTATACATTTGTATATAAATTTTGAAAACATTTTAAGTTACATCAAACTAAAAATGCAATACACTGAAATTATTGGGATACAGCTGAATCAGTGACTAGAGAGAATTTTAGAGCATTAATTGCATACATTAGAAAAGAAAGATCTAAATTCATTCATTTAGTAAGTTAAAAAAATAGCAATTTAAACATAAAGCAGAGGTAAGGAAATGATAAAGAGGAGTAGAAAAAATGAAATTAAAAATAGAAACAAAAATAAACAACTAAACCAAAATTTGTATTTTTTTACAAAAAAGAACAAATAAATAAAACAGTAACCAGGTTGAAAATGAACAGGGAAAGACACAAATTATGAATATCAGGAATGAAAGTGGGGACATCATGATGGTTCTCACCGCCAGTCAAAGGCTCATGAGGAATGCTGTGACCAGCACCATGTCCACACATTCTACAACCTAGAGGAAACGATCAGCTTCCTGAAGCACACAAACTATCGGAACCCAAGAAGAAATAACCTGAACAGTCCTGTATTTAGTAAAGAAATTGATTTTTCAGTTAAAAGTTTTTCCACAGAATATTTCAGGCCTAAATTAATTCACTGGTAATCCTACCAAATATTTAAAGAAAAAATCCATTCTACACAATCTATTCCAGAAAACAGACGAGGGATGATACTTTCAATTATTTTTATAAAACCAGAATTACTCTAACACCAAAGACGGGAGAGAAAACTGCACACAGATGCCCCACATGAACGTGGAGGCAAAAATCCTCAACCAAACAAAAGCAAACCCAGTAAAACATAAAAAGGATAAACACATCATAACCAAGTGGGTTATTCATCTCAGGAATGAAAGAATTGTTCTTTACACTTGAAAAAAATCATTATCATTCACCATATTAACAGATTAAAGAAGAAAAAGAGGGGCCAGTTCAAGATGGTGACTTAGGAAGATTCCAACCCTACTTTCTCAAATGGAAACACCAAATCAACAGAAAATATGGAACAATTTCCTCTGAAAAACAAGTAAAAGCTAGCAGAGTGACCCCTACATATTGAATGAACAAGAGAAAACCCACATCAGAGTTAGGAGGGTCTGAGACCGAATCTTGCCATAAACTCCACCCTAGTGCAGTTACGCCCCATTGGGAAGGAACTCAAAATCCAGAGCTTCTCCCTAATGAGCGAAGCCTTGAGTCCCACATGAAGCACCCCAACTCTTAGGGCTGCACCTGAGTGATGAACACCCCAAACCTCTAGTTTGAAAAGCCAAAGGGACTCATGTCCACGAGACCCACGTGGCTGTCCCAGACTGAGCAAAGGCCTGTAATGGGCTCCTGCACACAGTCTCACTCGCCCCAGAGACCAGTGCAGAGGCCGCCACCTGTAAAGAGCCCGTTTGTAAAGGCCTGAGAGACGCACGTCTACTTTAAGACACATCTAGTAACCTGCTGGGGCGATCTCCAGGAATGAAGGCTGTTGAGAGCTACCTGTTTTTTTTGTTGTTGTTGTTTTGTTTTTTAACTCTAAGCTATTGCTTTAAAAACTCTAGACTCTTCTGCCCCCTGGTAGGCCCCATCTTTATGCTTTCCCTCTGCTCACTGCAAGCCTAGTGGTATCTCCCAGAAATAAGCTTATACCTCATCTGGTGCCCTGATTTTTGTGGCTGCCACCAGGGGACACCTCTAGACTAACTGGCTGTGATAGCCAGTGGAGTGTATGCTCGTGAGTCCCAAAGGGCTGTAGCCAATAGAAAGTCCCTAACAGGCTACCACCCCCAGGGCACCACAAGCCGTAACAGTCTGAGGAACCCAGTCTTCCTGTGAAAGAGACCTATGACTTTACCAGCATAGCTGTGGCCTGAGGACCGGGCTTCTAATTAAACACACACTGAAGGGCACAATGTAATTTCCTCTAGAGACTGTGGGGATATGAGCGCTCTCTGCACACTCTATCCAGGCAGCTATCCAGAGCGCCAGTATCCCTTAGAGGGGGCTTTTACATGTGTCGATGCCCCCATTTTTATGTCTGGTGCTGGGGAGTTGTGACAGCCACCTGGGAATAAGCCTTGATCATCTGGCTCTGATGGCCAGGGGGCTTGCATTCGCGGGTCCCCCAGAACTATAACAAGTGGAGAGACAGGTGTTGACAGGCTGCCGTCCCCAGGGCCCTGCACAAACAGCAATCTGAAACATAGCTCCTGTCTTTCTGTAAAAGAGACCCAACTGCATGTCCTGGAGCTTTGAACTGGGACAAACATCTGGTTGGACACATATAGAGTGAGATGTTCTCAAGGAACATAAACCATGGGGAACCAACTTTGTGCCCTCCATCAACTTCACTCTGGGTCACCAGGAAAGGAGCCTTATACACTAATTTAGTGTCCTGATCTGTGTGATCACTGGCCAGGGAACACTTCTAGGCCACCCAGCTCTAATGACCAGTGGCTTATACCTCTGTGGTCCCGCAGGACTGTATGTATTTTCGTACGTTAAAAGCTGCTGCCTGATGGTCTGCTTTCTCACCAGCCTGCACCTGCATTCTAAATGAGATCCTCCCTTTTGGAGCACTGACAGGTCTTTGCATCCTCTTAACTAATGGAAGCCCCTGAAAATGAAATAGACTACTGGGACAGTCACAGAGGTTTGAGAGACAACCAAAAGCTAGGGCTGGATTGATTAATGCGATTCATCTCCTACACCAAGCCACTCCTTAAAGACTGGGAGAGTGCAATGCATAGAAACCAATACAGAGAGTCTAGAAAAATGAAAAACAGGAATATATGCCAAACTAAAGAACAAGGTAAAATGTCAGAGAGTCTTTAGTGAAATGGAGATAAGTGATTTACCTCATAAAGGGTTCAAAATAATAGTCATAAAGATGATCACTGAGCTTAGGAGAAGAATGTATGAAGACAGAGTTTCAAAAAGGAAAAAATATAAGAAAATGCCAAACAGAAGTCACAGAGCTGAAGAAAATCATGACTAAACTGAAAGATACAATAGGAATGTTTGACAGCAGACTAGATGAAGAGAAAGGAAGGATCAGTGAATTGAAGACAATTCTGATTGGGAACTCATCCAATGACAGCAGCAAAAATAATGAAAAAAGTAAAGATAGCTAAAGGTACTCATGGACATTATGAAGCAGACATTCTCATTATAGAGGTCGCAGAGAAGGAGAGAGTGAGAAAAGAGCAGTATACTTATTTGTAGAACTAATGGCTGAGAACTGCCCTAGCATGGGAACAGACATCCGAATCCAGGAAGCTCAGAGTTCTAAACAAGAGGAACCTAAAGAGACCCACACCAAGACACAGTATAATTAAAATGTCAAAAGTTCAGGGAAAAGGAGCAGGAAAAACAATTTTAGTAGAAGGGAATCCCCCTAAAACTATCAGCGATTTTTCAGCAGGAACTTTGTAGGCCAGCAAGGAGTTGGCATCATAAATGCAAAGTGCTGGGAAAATTCGTCCAGTAATATTCTACCTGGCAACATTGTCACTAAAAACTGTAGGAGAGAAAAAAAGAATTTTCCAGTTAATCAAAGCTAATTGAATACATCATCAGCACATCAGGTTACAAAGAATATTAAAGGGACTCCTTTAAACTGGGACAAAACTTATTCTAATAAGTAAAAGGAAAACATGAGAAAGGATGTATCTCATTGGTAAAAGTAAATATGTAGTATAATTCTAATCTAATGTTGTAAAGGGGATGGATTAACCACTTACAAAGCTAATATGAAGGTGAAAAGTAAAAGGTGGTGAAAGTAAGAATTTTTTAAGGGATACACAAGATAAAACTGTAAATTGTGACATCAAAAACAGAAAACATTGGGGAAGAGGAAGAGTGAAAATGTAAAGCTTGCAAATGGATTGAAACATCAGTCGTCATCACTTAAAATAGACTGCTATAAATTATTATGTATATAGCTAATGGTAACCACAAGGCAAAAATCTAAATACACAAAAGATAAGAAATAAATCTATGCATATTATGACAGAAAATCATCAAATCACAAAGGAAAGATCAAGAGAAGAAGAAAGGAACAGAACTACAAAAGAACCACAAAACCATTAAGAAAATGGCAATAAGTACATACTTATCAATAATTACATCAAAAGTATATGAAAAAAATGCTACAATCAAAAGACATAGGGTGGCTGAATGGATAAAAAAGCAAGACCCGTCCATATGCTGCCTACAATGGACCCAAAGACTGAAAGCAAAAGTGAAAAAATGAAGGTATTCCATGCAAAGGAAATCAAAGAAAGCTGTAGTGCTTCAAAACAGACCTTAACAAAAAGACCGTAATAAGAGGTAAATAAGGTCACCATATAAAGAAAAAAGGGTCAACTCAGAAGAGGATATTACATTTGTAAATATTTATGTACCTAACATATATATACTTACATATATAAAGGAAAAATTAACAGGCATAAAGGGAGAAATGGCCATACAATAATAATTGGGGATTTTATTACATCACTTTTATCAATGGACAGATCATCCAGACAGAAAATTAACAAGGAAACTGGCCTAAAATGACACACCAGGTGGGATGACTTTAAAGATACATACAGAACTTTTCATCCAAAATCAACAGAATAAATATTCTTCTCAAAGCATGTGGAACATTCTCTAAGATGGATCACATGTTAGGCCACAGAACAGGTCTTACTCAAGTTAAGATTGTAATCAGATCAAGCATCTTTTCAACCATAATGGCATGAAACTAGAAAAATGGAAAATTTACAAAGATTAAACAACATGCTACTGAACAACCAATTGGTCAAAGAAGAAAGCAAGAGAAAAAAAAAATACCTTGGAACAAATGAAAGTGGAAACAAAATATACCAAAACATGGGATGAAGTGAAAGCTGTTCCAAGAGAGAACTTCCTAGTGGCATATGCTTCCCTCAATAAAAAAGAAAATGTCGCATAAACAACATAACTTTACACCTTAAGGAACTAAGAAAATAACAAATAAAACCCAAAGTTAGTAGAAGGAAGGAAGTAAGAAAGGAATGATATATAGACTAAAATTGAAATAGAAAAGATCAGTGAAACTAAGAGCTGGTTTTTCTATTTGAAAGGCTAAACAAAATTGACAAACCTTTCCCTGTACTCTCCAGGAAAAAAGGAGAGAAGCCTCAAATACAATCAGAAATGAAGGTGGAGATGTCACTGCTGAAGTACAAAGAATCATAAGAGATTATTAGGAGCGCTCACATGCCACCAAGTTGGAAAACCCGGAAGAAATGGATAAATTCCTAGAAACCTACAACCTACCAAAACTGAATTATGCAGATACAGAAAATCTAAATAGACAGATTACAAGTAAAGAGACTGAGTTACCAGTCAGGACTAACCAAAAACCCCACAGCAAACAAAAGCCAGAACCAGACAGCTTCACTGGTGAATTCTACCGAGTATTTAAATAAGAATGAATACCAATCCTTCTCAAACTCTTCCAAAAAATCAAAGAGAATGAACAGTTCCAAACTCATTTTATGAGGTCAGTATACTCTGATACCAAAACCAGATAAAGATGCCACAAGAAAAGAAAATTATAGGCCTATATCCCTGATGAAATAGATGCAAAAATCAACAAAATTTTAATAAACCAAATTCAACAACATATTAAAAGGATCATATGCCATGACCAAGTGGTATGATACATCACATTAACAAAATGGAGGATAAAAATCATGAGCATCTCAATAGACACAGAAAAAGCATTTGATACAATTCAAGCTTCATTCATGAAGATAAATCTCTACAAAATGGGTATAGCAGGAATATACCTCCACATAATAAAAGCCACCTAACAAGCCTCAGCTAACATCATACGCGTGGTGAAATGTTGAAAGCTTTTCTTTTAAGATCAGGAACAAGAAAAAGATGCCCACTATCTCCACTTTTATTCAGTGTAGTATTGTAGTTCTAGTCAGAACAACTAGGCAAGGAAAAGAAAGAGGAGTCCAAATCATTAAGGAAGAAGTGAAACTGTCCTTATTTGCAGATGGCATGATGCTATATAGAAAACCCTAAAGACTCCACACACACAACAAAAACCTGTTAGAAATAATTTAGAAAATCTAGTTGCAGGATATAAAATCAATATACAATATACATTAATAACAAACTATTGGAAAGAGAAATTAAGAAAACATTCCTATTTGCAAGTGCACCACATGGAGGAAAATATTTGGAAATATTAGGAATAAATTTAACCATGAAGGTAAAAGACTTGGACACTGAAAACTGTAAGACATTGATCAAAGAAATGGAAAAGACACAAATAAACAGGAAGGTATTCTGTGTTCATTGCTTGGAAGATTTAATATTGTTAAAGTGGCCATACCACCCAAGGTGACTTACTGATTAAATGTGATACTTACCAAAATTAAGATGGCATTTTTCACAGAAAAACAAATGATTCTAAAATTTGTAGTATGGAACCACAAAAGATTCCAGATACCCAAAGCCACCTTGAGAAAGAAGAGCAAAGCAAGACATAGCATGTTTCCAGATTTCAAGCTGTGTTACAAAGCTATAGAAATCAAAATAATGAAGTTCTGGCATAAGAGCAGATCAATAGAACAGAACAGAGCCCAGAAGTTAGCACACATATATACGACCAATTAATCTAGGACAAAGAACATAGGATGGGGAAACATAGGATGGGGAAACGACAGTCTCTTCAATAAATGATGTTGGGAAAGACCTCAAACATTTAAAAAGGGAAAAAAATACAAATAATATAATTAAACAATGGGCAGAGAAACTTTCCCAAAGAATACATATACATGGCCAACAGGTCCATAAAAAGGCGCTCAGCTTCAGTAATCATCAGAAACACAAGTAAAGCCATAATGAGGTATCACCACACATCTGCTGTGGTTATTGTCACAAAGACAAGACATAAGTGTTAGTGAGGATGTGAAGAAAAGGGAACCCTTGAGCACTGTTGGTGGGAATGTGTATTGGTACAGCCACTATGGAAAACAGTATGGCGGTTCCTCCCAAAATTAAAAATAGAGCTATCACGTGACCCAGCAAGTCCATTTCTGGGTATTTATTCAAAGAAAATGCAAACGCTAACTTAACAGATATCTGTATCTCCATGTTTACTGCAGCATTATTTACAATATCCAAATATAAAATTAAACTATCCACTGATGGATGAATTGGTAAAGAATGTGGTGTGTGTGTGTGTGTGTGTGTGTGTGTGTGTGTGTGTGTGTGTGTAATGGAATATTATTCAGCCATAAAAGGAAGGAAACTTGCCGTTTGTAACACCTTGAACAGACCTTGAAGTCCTTATGCTATCTTAAATAAGACACACAGAGAAATATAAATCCTGTATGAATTTACTTACCTAAAAAAATGCATATAACAAACTAAAACAAAACAAGCACAAAAAAGGAATAAAGCAAATTAAAACAAAACTAGAACAATCTAAAAAAAAAGCATAAAACAAACTAAAAAAACAAGAATAAAAAATGTCTCACAGATACAGAGGACAGATATGCAGTTCCCAGAGGCAGGAGGGTATCGTGTAGGTAAACCAGGTGAATGAGTCAAAAAGTACGTATTTCCAGTTATAAAATAAAACCATGGGAATATAATGCATGGTGACTATGGTTAATAATCCTGTATTGCATATTTGAAAGTTGCTAGTAGGTTTTTTAAAAGTTCTTCCCAGAGGAAAAAGAAAATTGTAACTATGAATGGTGAAGGATATTAAGTAGACATCTAAGATCATTTTACAATATATACATATATTGAATCATTACATTGCATGCCTAAAACTAATATAATGTTTTACATCATTTATATCCCAAAAAATGAATGAACAAATAAATGAGTGAATGAAAGGGAAAAAAGCATTTGGAAATGTGCTTCTGAAAAACAGATTAACAAAATAGTTTATTAGTGTTTCACTTCTATGATTTGTGAACCCCAAATCAAGTGAAATGATAATAGGAAATACATCAGCCTGGTTTGCCAAATTCAGATTGTGTCTGATGTTTCTTTAGCCAATGTACCAATAATATAAATGTGTCTTTATGTTAGGCAGGCATATTCACTTCTAAATAACTCTAATATTTATTGTAATGCCAATTATAATATCAACATTACTTACAGATTATGAAAAAGAAGGCTTGAGTAAACTTGCTGTTAGACTAAAACAAACCTCCTAACCCCAGAAATATTTCTTTTGATGCAGTCAGCACACATACCACTGTTTTCAATAATGAGCAAATATGATTGTTTTAACTGTTAACAAAAGAAAAGAAAATATGACCTTTACTAGTTTACTAGATGAAGAAAAGATTCAATAACACCCAATATCCATTCACAATGTATTCAGAAAAGAACTCTTAGCAAACCCAACCTTATAAAATGAATTTTAATCTAATAAAGAGCATCCTAAAAACCTGCAGCTAATATTATGCCTGCTGGTGAGATATTGAATGCTCACCCCCAAAATCAGGGACAAGGGAAGGTTGCTCCCTGTCACCACTTTGATTCAGTGGCATGGCTGTGCCCAGTGTTGAGGCTCTGCCCAGTGTCTGCACTGTGTCCAGTGTTCATGTCAGTCCATGTCCAGCTACAAGCCCACCTGGGGTCACGGGTGGTACTTGGACTCTACATGAGTGAGACACCTCTTAGGGCTGTGATTCAGGTTTGTGTATAGGACCCTGTCAGGAGAGCTCCAGGGAAAGGTTGACCCCATCCTAAACTACCCTTGGAGGAGAGAAAGTCTTTAGGGAAGCTTCTCTCATGGGGAGGGGTGGCCCCCCATTCTCTCCAGTGCTACCTGGCATCTGAATGGTAACCTCGGTTCCAGCGGGATCTTCGGGGTCCATTTCAGGAATAAAGGAACTGGAAGAGGTTTAACTTGCAGGGGAGGCTTTAAGAAAAAAGCAATAACAATACCAACAACTCTGATAAACAGCAGTAAGTCACAATACAACTTCAAAGATAAACATTTCCACCAATGTGTCACACCTTTCCTGTTAAAGGAAGCACTGGCTGTTATCTTCTGTCTCTGGAATGAGCAGTGATCTGATTGGGACCTACTGCGTAGAAAGGGATGAGGCATGGCCATCTGTCGGTAATGCAGTTCAGATCTGATTCATGAAAAATGTGATGTCTCGTCTATGATCATATCTGTATGCATGGAGTGGTCCATGCTTTGGATAAAATATGGTCCAAACTACAGGCATTTTGATCTCCAAGCTTTGCAATTAGCCATATCAATACACTTAATACCTTTTGTTGAATGCATGATCAAGAGGTTAGTGATTTAACTTTTTTACTACTAGAAGCTATTTTTTTCATTCAAGAAGATTACGTACTTTTTCTTTTTTAATAAGAATAACTAGCCAACTGCGGAATGAGCTCTCAGCTAGAGTAGGACAGTGCCAGGGGCCTGGCTCCTGAGGGCTGTTGGTCCCTCTCAGCAAGGCCCTCCAAAGTTGCCCCTCAGTCCCAGTGAGGAGGGCGAGAAGGTGGGGCCAGGACTCTGCCCCTCCTCTCCCCCCAGAGCAACTCTGCCTTTCCAGCTTTATTCACCCACAGCCTGGGGAGGATTTAATTCCAATGATGTTCCTGCAAACAAGTCACCAAGCTATGTATCAGGTCTTTATAACTTTTGAAGTCTATGATGCCAGAAGAATAAATGTAATTATCCAATAATAGCACAATTGAGTGCCACTAAATTAAAACCAGCACGGAGCGATCTTGATGAATACTTGTAGCCAATTCTCCCCAGTTTAAAAATGTTGAGAAGAATTTCCAGTTTTTCTTAATTATCCAAGAATTGTATTTACCCTCAGATGGTCTAGTTTTCCATGCAGAATGGTACTAATGGAATTAAGCTGAAGAGATGGCAATAGTTTCAAATTTTGTAGACCTTTAATATCAGCAACTAGGAAAACAGAACCACCCACAATTAAAGGCAGACATATCCTTTTACTCCTTCACAATAAAAATAAGACTGAACCTTGCAATTCAAACCCTGAAATAAAACCTGTTATTTAATATCTGACTTTTTTTCTCTCTTAGTAGTCCCATAAAGCTATTTAAAATCCAATAGAAATCTAGGTAAGTATTTACAGTTTTGCAAAATCATGTCATTTTATGGGAAGATATCTAGCCAATTGCCAATTTGGCAAAACATGTGGTTAGAAAGTCCAATGATTGTTCATCAGTGCAACCCCTGATGGAGGGAAGCAGTGGACACTTAAGGGAACCCCTGAGAACTCGCATTAATTACCTTGCAGTTCTATTTAGGATGAAAGAAAGGAGATTTGGGGCATCTGATTTCTCCAGGAAATCATGCATTAACTAAATTGACAATCAAAAGCAGAGCAAAATATCAAACCATTCATTGATGAATTTGAGCCAAAGGGACAGCCCAATAAAGCAGAGTGACGGGGTCAGGACTGCCCGAGGCCGTGCCGTAGACGGCCATCTACAGTCCACAGAGCCTCACTCAGCCTCTTCCATTTCTCAGGCCAAGTAGAAGCAAGTAGAGGTGGTTAGTTACTGCCTTTGTTTAGGAATAATTTTCATCAGTTTCTGTGAGTGACTGGAGTAACGAAGGCTTTCGTCTGAGGGCAATTGCGTCCTCTTGCCGTCAGCATGCTGCGTGAGCAATGTCAGCATATGCATTTTAATGATTTAATCATATTAGCAAAAATGACAGGTAATTTTTTTTAATTTCCAGAATCTACAAATATTAAAGACTGTTGGGAAAGTGTTAACTAAAGGTTTTCACATAGTTTTGAATCATTTTCATTATAGTTCAGACACATCATGTTAATGGGATGGGGTACCTATCTGAGTTACCTAATCACTTTAGCTTTTTCCCCACACACCGCAGCACTGGAAAGCATCGCATTTTTCCATTAAGATGCTTTGAATGTACTGTACTTTTTAAGCCTAGCTCTTGCTCACTAGATAAAATGCTGTTTAGAATGCAGCGGACTTTGGCTCATGTAGCCAGAGTGCAGACGCCAAGGAAGGATGCCATGTGGAGGTGAAATCTCCCAGACTCCAGGGGGCATTTCCAGGGATGGTGGCAGCGCCATGCTTGCACATGGTCTAGACCAGCAGCTGTTGCTCCCCAAGGACAGCCCAAGGGGAGTGGAGGTGGAGGCCTGAGCCTCTGTTGGTCACCAGACGAGAGGCGCAGTCCCTCATCTGGGAGTAAGCCCAGGGTGAGACTGGGAGTTGTGCGGTAGGAGCTCACAGTCCTCCCAGCATGGACAGGGAATCAAAGCTGCCCTTTGTGTGGGGGTGACGGGGGTGGGACCTGCAGAGCCAAGTTAGGAGGAGGAGACAGGTTTGCATCATGCAAACCCCATGATGTCTCGCCGCTGTGCCTTAAAAGGCTTCAGTCCTCTGCCTGCTGAGATCCAAAGAGCAAGAGCGTCATTTGCGCAGCTCTCTGCTCTACAAAGTCACAGACTCAAAATAATTGGGAGGCATGAAAAAGCCACAGACTATTCCTAAGGAAGTTCAGACTTATTACTTGTGAGGAAATACAGTAATGAAGGAGCAGGTGACCCATTACTGGAAGAAAAGGTCTTCAGGAGACCAGCCTTCCTTACCAGATAAGAAAAAAAATTTCTCAGCCTTATCAGCTACTTGTGTACAAATGCAAGATTCTCAGGAATATAAAGGTCATTTGTCATTTAAGGGTTCTGTCTAACCTCATGTCACCCACTGGGATTACATTTTTAAGTATCCCCAAATTCCTTCCTTATCAATTGGAGGGTGACTTTTAGCCAATAATAGCTTTCGTGCAGATACTTAGAGCATAATTTCCTAAGCATCCCTTTTATTTTCTTGCACCTCTAGAAGGAAGTTCACAGCCAAAGCGGAAAAGGGAAGCAGGAGCTGGGAGACCCTCTGTGCAGATACGGCTGCAGGCGCGCAGGTCCTCAGGAAACGGTACCACGTGACTTTGGAAAGTGGATTCTGCAGGGACAGGGGTGCGGAGCTGGTGGGGGTGCTTGCTGGACATACCAGGGAAGAGCTGTCTTTCTTCGGAGACATGTGTTTTCCAGTTTCTCTGCTGATCACCAGTTTTCCTCGGAAATCTGACACAAGGTAATGATGTTGGTGCGGAAATTGGGAAACACGTCTCCTTGATGGTCGCTGTGTTTCCAGCAGTCACACAGTACCTTCCGCGGGAGGTAAGTTCTGGGGTCTTGACAGGAAAGGAGAACAAGATCCCCCACCATAGTGGAAATGCCACCGGGGCCAGGCTGCCGTCAGGGTGCCTTGTCAGCCAACCCAGGGCCACCCGGTGTGTGTGAGCACCCCCGTCCCGACGCCGGGGCTGGAGCTCATGGTCCGCCGCAGTCCCTGCCTGCGCCGAGAGTAAAACCATCGGTACTGCATGTTGCTTTGGTGAGCTGTAGAATAGAAATCGTCCCTAAAACACAGCCTCCATCCAGAATCACACAGCCCTTGACGCCGACCCTCTGATGTCTCACATCTCCAGGGAAACAGGCTTGGCCCCCAAACGTGTCTGATCGGCCGCTTCCTTCCCCAGAGCCTGAGCCCCCCGTAGAGAGGCCTCTTCTCATGTCGTCATCTCCCTGGATGGCACTCTGCTCCCCCCAGAGGATCCGTCAGGGGACCACGGGGCTCACCACCCCCGCCCACCCGGCACACAGACCCCCCGGAGAGCCCCCTTAAGCACCGAGGTGGTCTTCAGCTCCCACTGAGCTCCCAACACAGTCGTGTCTTCTCACCGTGGCCAGTGGGCCCCTAGCATAACCTGACCTCTGACCTCCGCCCAGCTCTCTGACCTCACTCCCACCCTGCTCTCCTTCAGCACCGCACTGGACACCTGGGCCCCTCCCAGCTCTGGGACCCTGCCCGAGCTGGCCCCTCTGCCTGGCCAGCTCTTTCCCAGTCTGCACGTGGCTTTCACCCTACACATGGCTGTCCCAAAGGTAAATTTGAACGCCTTCCCAAAGGTAAATTCTCCCAATCCTGTCCTTATTACCCCATTCCTCTTCCTGGACACCATTTGAACTATTTTATTTCATGCATTTGTGTTCTCGAATTGTATGCCTCCAGTTTAAGAATATGAGCTCCAGGAGGGGTGGACCATACCTGTTTGTCCACAGTTATTAGCAGAGTGCCTGGCCCAGGGCCCCATCCCAACAGAGTGTTACATCCTTTACTAAAGAATTCTGTTGACATCCATATTTAAATGTGTATAAACACAAGTCCTCACAAGCCTGAGAATGTTTCACATAGCATCACAAAAAGATCAAGAGGAACATATATTGTATAAAACTTTGTAGAAGGACGTCATCCATTAAGAATTATTTCACTATATATCATAAACATCTGTTCTACTTTAGGTTGTGAGCTTTAAAAACAGAATTTATATCTTTTTCAAAAAATATTTAAACCATAGACATTATTTTCTTTGTCATTCTAATCTCACCCAAATACTGAAATGAAAACATTTGGTTTTTGTGTATTTCTAGTTTCCAATTTTCTTTCCTTTGTTTTATGCTGCCCCTCAGCCCAGGAAATGCCTGGGTCACCTCTTCCCTATATGCAAGGCCTCCTGACCCTTGCTCTGGGAAGGACAGGGGGCCACCCCGCGTCGACATCACTGGATCCGGTTAGAGCAGCTGTGCAGAGGTGGCAGAGAGCTCGGGATCTGGGGTGCTCTGCCGGGACGTGCTGAACATTTCAAAGCTCTTTAGTCACAGACTCTTTTTCCAGAGAAGTCCCCGGCTGGGCAGCCTGTCTCCAGACCGCCTTCTGTAGCCAGAGCAGGGACCCAGAACCACAGACCCGGATCACCACCAGCCCGTGATGTCAGCTGGGACCTCCAGCAGTTCCCGGACTCACAGAAGTTACAGGCCGAGCGGCCCTTGCTTCTCAGAGCCAGACTCCTCGTCAGCACCAGGACCAGACGGCCTGGCTCCTCGGTGAGCGGCGTGGGGCCCTGCTGGGCTCTGGCCCGCTCAGCCCTTGCATGTACACCAGCCCCACAAGGCACTGATAGATGGGACACTTTAGGGGGTGAGATTCCTAGTCACTGATAACTGGGACCGGGTATACCAATTTTATATCAATGACAGCTAATTTAAACAATAGACTGATGTAATATTAACATCAGTGTGGGTTAATATCAATTACTTATCCACCCCCTGCCACCCTGGGTGGACTTTCCCAGACTGCACTTCCACCTGCTGGTGGCTTAAAGAAGGAACACAGCCCACTGCACCCTGTCCTCCCCTAAGGACGCTGCCCCCCATTCCGGCAGGGCACGTCCTCAATGAAAAGATGACCTGCCGGGCTGGGGCATGCGAAGGACCCAGAAACCTTGCTTCACAGTTTCCATTCAACACCCTTCCCACTGTCTGGCCTGATGATTAGAAACCGTTCTCTGGTGGGAAAGTGTGGAAAATGGTGACTCCAGCTATGGTCAGATTAACAGCATCCAATCTCTCAAGCATGGAGTTACAAACTCCATTGGAATTTGGATAGTTACCTAGTTTTCACCTATTATATGTTCCTGTAAGGAAAGATGCTCCTTGTTTCCAGCCCAGGAAGTGCCTGCATCCACCTTATTTACTGCACAGGTTTCAGAAGGCCACTTGTGACAAGTGCACACATGGTCACATTTTGCCACATCTGCAGTGTTGACAGGGCACAGAATCACCTGGGTGATCCTCTGTTAAATCAGACAGCGGGTGTCCAGAGGCAGAGGACAGTGGTGCAGACTCTGTGGTCCAGCTTGGGTGTGACCCCATCTCCACCTCCTCCTGCTGCAGCATCTGGAAAGCTCCAACTGGGTGACGGGGATGGCCACCCCTAGGGAAGTCAGGGGGCTCAGGGAGCTGGTGACGCAAAACGACAGTGCCTCTCATACCTGATCCACGCTCAGAGAAAACCAGCTCTTCAAAGGAAAGGAGTTCAGTCAGACCTAGTGATACCAGCTAATACTAGTTTACGATCCAGTCTAGAAGACCGTGTCTCTGTTATGACTCCTACATACAGGGGAGGGTAAAGTAACAGGGCGGGAGAGAATGAGGGCGACATATCTTAGTGCAGCAGGAGCGCCTTGTGGCTGCTGGGCTGGCGACATCATAGCCATATTTTGTACGGGACAGATAATATTCCTGTGAGGCACAATCAGTCTTCCTCCCAAGTCAGGGGGCACAAAATAGGCTCCAGAAGGAAAGAATCGACCTTCAGATGGTAATCATCTCTTTGAGACACTAAATAAAACAGGACCGCATGAGAAAGGATCCATCATCAACAGAACTGCGACCAGCCTCAGGGGGCTTTCTCCTCCCAGGCTTCGCCTGAAGTGACCTCTTGGCCAGCAGGGGACTCGTTGGCCTGGGAGGGGTGGTCAGCAGCCCCGCAGGCATTCTCATCCATCTTCCAATTCAGTTCCAGCCCTTGGTTGAAAAATGTGTCAAGTACGTCATACTAAGAATGGTTACCCCCAAATGAGTCGTGGCTGCTAGAGTGGGGGGGTATGGGGGGGACCTCACTGCAGACAGGTTCAGGAACGTGTGAATGAACACAGCGGCTTTTTTTCAATTACTGGAGCATAATGGAGATACAATATTATATTAGTTTCAGATGTACAACATAGGGTTTGTATTTATGTACGGTGCAAAATGATCACGCTGGTAAGTCGAGTTGCCATCTGTGACCATACATAGTTATTATAGTATTGGCTGCATCCCCCAAGCTGTACTTTACGTCCCTGCGACAGATTTATTTTATAAGTGGGAGTCGATACCCCTTTATCCCCTTCACCTCTTTTGCCTATTCCCCTCACCCCATTCTGGGAACCACCAGTTTATTCTGAATATTTATTAAACTGTTTCTGTTTTGTCTTGTTATTTGGAATCCAAATAATAAGTAAAATCATATGGCATTTGTCTTCTCTGTCTGACTTATTTCACTTCGCATAATACCCTCTAGGTCCATCCATGTTGGTGCAAATGGCAATCTTTCATTCCTTTTTATGGCTGAGTAATACTCCGTTGTGTATAGATATACCACTTATTCTTTACCCATCCAACACTTATAACGGTCTCTTAGGTTCCTTCCATATTTTGGCTGTTGTGAATAATATTGCAATGAACATAGGGCTCATACAGGCATTCCTTGTTTTATTGCAGTTGGCTGATAATGCATTTTTTACTAATTGAACATTTGTGTTCCCCCTACATCTAGCCATTCTGTCAGTACCACTTTTCCAATAGCATCTGCTCACTTTGCTTCTCTGTGTCACATTTTGGTAATTCTCACAATATTTCACACTTTCTCATTATTACTACTGTATTTGTTATGGTAATTGGTGGTGATCTGTGATCAGTGATCTTTGATGTTACTATTTTAAGTGTTTTGGGGTAACCTAAACCATGCCTATATAAGATGGGGGACTTAATCAATAAATGTGTATTTGTTCTGACTGCTCTGCTAACCAGCCATTCCCCTGTCTTTCTCCCTCTTCTTGGGCCTCTCTACTCCCTGAGATGCAACAATATTGAAGTGAGGCCAATAAACAACCCTACAGTGGCCTCTTAAGTGTTAAAGTGAAAGGAAAAGCCACAAGTCTCTTTATTAATCAAAAGCTAGAAGTGGTTAGGCTTAGTGAGGAAGGCATGTCAAAGCTGAGACAGGCCAAAAGCTAGGCCTCTTGCACCAAAGAGTTAGCCAAGCTGTGACTGAGAAGAAAAAGTTCTTGAAGGAAACTGAATGTGCTAGTTCAGCAAATACACAAATCTTAAGAAAGTAAAACAGCATTATTACTGATATGAAGAGTTTAAGTGGTCTGGATAGAAGATCAAGCCAGTCACAACACTCCCTTAAGCCAAAGCCTAACACAGCAAGATCCTAACTTTCTTCAATTCTTTGAGGTCTGAGAAAGACGAGGAAGCTACAGAAGTGTTTGGAACCAGCAGAGGCTAGTTCATGAGGTGTAAGGAAAGAAGCCGTCTCCACAACCTAGAAGTGCAGCGGAAGCAGCATACTGAGGGAGAAGCCGCAGCAAATTGGTCAGAAGACCAGCTCAGATCATTCGTGAAGGTGGTTATGCTAAATAATAGATACTGAATGCAGACAAAACAGCTGTACAAGATGCCATCTGGGACATTCATAACTAGAAAGGAGAAGTCAGTGCTTGGCTTCAAAGCTTCAAAGGAGAGGCTGACCCCCTTGTCAGGGGCGGATGCAGCTGGTAACTCTAAGTTGAAGCCAGTGCTCACTGACCATTCTGAAGATCCCAGGGCCCTTAACAATTATGTTACATCTAATCTGCTTGTGCCCTTCTAGCTCTGGTGTCACACTTAGACCAGGAAGGAGTCCACTACCAGATCAGGCACGTATTTACTAAACGGTCTTCATTTTACGCCCCTAACCTTTAACTCATCTGGATGACCCTTTCCAGTAAGAAAAGTGCTACTTCAAATATAAACAGAAATTAGCCAGACCCTTCATAAAGCATGTGGGTAGACCCCAAAG
>JAQQAC010019126.1:0-34781 GCA_029783875.1 Phataginus tricuspis
GCTTTGGGATTGGTGGGAAAATAAAGTGTTGGATATGTTACGTTACTTTAACCTGTGACCAGGATCAAATACAATTAAGGTTAAATTCCAGCTCATGCATTAGGGTAAGTTTTCCGTGGATTCAAGGTTTTAAAGTTCAAAAGCAAGTTCTTAAAGCATACGTGAATTTGAGAACATAAAATTCATGGGTGGGAAAAACCTGAAAACAAATTTAGAAACCGTTAAGCTAAAAACTCTAAAAAGTACACATTTCAGTTTCAGGTTAAAAGTGCAACAAAGTTTAAAGGTAAACTAGGAAAAGATCTTTACATGCACCAGAAGCAAAGGTTTGATCATCTTTACTAACAGCTCTGATAAGTCACTGAGATTACTATCCTCACTCCTTTAAGACATGAAGAGGGAATTCATGAGAGACGAGACATAAGTGAGCGATAAACAGGAGAAAGTCAATCATAACAAATGAAAGACATGTAGTGCTTAAGATAATTTTGAGAAAGTAAAATTTGAAAATAACACTACTACCATCCAGAGTAGGTACAGATTTAGAAAAATACTCGTATTCTTCATGTCTAGCATCTGCTGGAGGGAATGTAAGCAATATGGAGGTTCCTCAAAAAACTAAACATAGAAATACCATTTGACCTGGGAATGCCACTCCTTGGAATTTACCCTAGGAATACAACGTCTCAGATTCAAAAAGACATACGCACCCCTCTGTTTATTGCAGCACTTTTTACAATAGCCAAGAAATGGAAGCAACCTAAGCATCCATCAGTAGATGAATGGATAAAGAAGAGGTGGTACACATACAATGGAATATTATTCAGCCATAAGAAAAAACAATCCTACCAATTACAACAATGGGGATGGAGCTGGAGAGTATTATGCTCAGTGAAATAAGCAGGGGGAGAAAGACAGGTGCCAAATGATTTCCCTCCTTTGTGGAGGAAAACAATGAAGCAGCACAGAAGGAAAAAAAGAGCAGCAGACTCAGAGACTCCCAGAAGAAACTAGTGGTTACCAAAGGGGAGGCGTGTGGGGAGGGTTGGAGAAGGGGATTGAGGGGTATTATATTTAGCACACATGGTGTGGGGGTCACGAGGAAAACAGTGTAGCCCAGAGAAGGCAAACAGTGAATCTGTGGCATCTTACTACACCCAAGGACAGTGACTGCATTGGGGTATGGGTGGGGACTTGATAATATAGGTGAATGTAATAACCACATTGTTTTCTCACTTGAAACCTTCCTAAAAGTGTATATCAATAATACCTTAATAAACCTCACACACACACACACACACGGGAAAAAAAAAAAAAGTATGTCAGTTATTTTACCAGTGTAACTGGGGGAAAATATGGTCCCAGCCCAGGGCTAATAAACCTTTGAAGCCAAAATGAGTCAAACGGAGAATTAAAGTGGGAGAAACCCGTTAAAAAAATTTTAAAAAGAAATAAAAACCTGGTCAAGGTGCTCAAGGCAGCATAGGGGTGGGTGTAATTTTTGTCCCACGCGCGGACCCCCACGGGAGGGGCGGGGGCCGAACCGCGAGCCCCGAGGTTGCATTCGCGCGCCGTCTCCTGGCAACTTGGGCCTGCGCGCCGCCAGCGCACAATGCCCGCCGCCAGCGCACAATGCCCGCCTCGCCTCTGGCCAAGGCGCGCGACTGAACGGAGTCCAGTAGAGCCGCAGCCGCCGCTCAACTGACAGACCCCGCTGACCGCTCCCGATGGGAAGTTTGCTCAGCTGGTTCCGCCGCCCGCAGCCCGGCCCCACCCCGGAGCCCGGGGACCTGCGGAGTGGCAGCCCCACCGCCCGCCCAGCCCTCCTCGCAAGCCCCGCCCGCCCCGCAAGGCCCGCCCCGCCGGCTCCCTCGCCCCATCACGATCCCGTTCGCCCCTCAGTCCCCACTCGTCTCCTCCGATCCACCCGGAGGCCCTCCTGCCGGTAAGATACGCTGACCCTCCCCAGACCCAGGGCTTGACTTTGTTTTTTTGTTTATTGTTTTAAATTTATTTATTTTATTAAGCTTTTATTGATATACACTCTCATGAAGGTTTCACGTGAAAAAACAACGTGGTTACTACACTCACCCCTGTTATCGTGTCCGCCCATACCCCACTGCACTCACTGCCCATCAGTGTAGTAAGATGCTCCAGAGTCACTATTTGCCTTCTCTGGGCTACACGGTCTTCCCCATGATCCCCCCACACCATGTGTGCCCATCATCATACCCCTCAAACCCCTTCTCCCGCCCTCCCCACCCCTCCCCTTTCCACAGGCCCTTCTGTGTGATTAGTGAGGTTCTCCCCTTACAGACGGAACTAAACGCGAGCCCTGGGGCATGTGTGTAGGCGGGTCGCTGCCGGGTTTTTTTCTCTTTAATTTATAGATGGTAGGATATTAAATTGGTGATTGAAGTGCTTTGGTGAGAAGTTAGCAAACATTCAGTCCACTTGAATAGTTCAAAAGGTCTTGACGCATTTTTATACTTTTCTTATTAGATTAGGCCAGTCCTAGAATAAACTTACCTTCCTGAATCGTTGAGATTTGAAGCAGCCTTCTCTTGTCTAGCATGAGCCTATGTTGCCTAGAAAGAGCATCAGCTCCCGGGAACAGGAGGGTGTGCTTTAAAGAAACAGTCCTGTCATTTAATTGCGGGTTTGTGATTTGCCGCAGGCCCCCTGACAGCAGTGGGAGTGGACACCCAGCTTCTAAGCCCGTGGGGCCCAGGGGAGGCCCTGCTGCTTCTGTGCCCAAGTAAGTGAGAATCCATCTGGGGGAGATTTCCTATTTTAAAAAAGTCATTATCAGACTTATTTTCCTGTAAATTTTCCTCTTTCAA
This sequence comes from Phataginus tricuspis, assembly GCA_029783875.1. NCBI lineage: Eukaryota > Metazoa > Chordata > Mammalia > Pholidota > Manidae > Phataginus > Phataginus tricuspis. The sequence goes on from JAQQAC010019126.1 coordinate 2,844, forward strand.
ATCAGAGAGGAACATTTTGAGTAACTTGCCACAATAACTATTTTGTCTAATTCCTTTTACTATTTTTCATCAATATGCGTAAAACATGCTAAGGCTAAGAGGGTTTGTAGACACATTGAATAACCAAGTATGTAACAAAGAGATCACAAGGTTTGTGCAATGGATAAAATGCAAGAGTATGAAATTTAAGAAAAATGTTAGATTTCTCCATTTGAGCTTAATTATATTTTAGGAAGCATTGGCGGGGAGGGAAAGAGGCTGGAAATGTGTGTGACAAGGCTTGGGGTAACTTACAGTTTTAATTTGAGTCAGCACTACGACATGGCTGCCCAAAAAGCTTAACATGCTCCTACTCTGTGCTGATAGAGGAACACAGACCAGGGGGAGGCAGGTGAGTGGTCGTCCTGAAGGCCTGAGGCCTGCTGTCCGTGGAGGGCTGCTGGCTGGCCGTGCTGCCCTGCCAGAGGAGGCCGACCCAAACCGAAATTCCCTGCGAGTGAAGCAACTCAAATGTCAGGGGGTGGGTGGGGGTGCGTGAGGGGTTCTAAAGGTACATAAGTACTAGGCCAGAGGAGAAAGACCTCAGGGGCTCAAGGAAATGAGGGAGGGGAGGATAATGCTCTGCAGAAAACTGAAGGACTCTCCCAGGAAAGGAGAACAATTAGGCTCCAGGCAGGATCCATAGGTGAAAGACGAAGTATGTTTTCATCCAGTGTAGGAATAAACTGGTCTGTGGTTGACATTCGTCATCCAGGAGACGGTGAGCTGTCTGCGCCGTCACAAAGGCTGGATGACTATTTCACAGGAAAGATGTTTAGGGAATTTCTGTTTCAGTTTGAATCTTAGAAAAAGTGGCTGGTTCCATCTAGTTTTTTTTTAACATCTTTATTGAGTTATAATTGACTTTGAAGTGTACAGTTTGATAAATTTTGACATGTATCCTTATCAGAATAATTGTCCTATAAATTTTACTTTTGAAATCAGAGAGGAACATTTTGAGTAACTTGCTAGAATAACTATTTTGTCTAAATTTCACACCCATGAAACCATCCCCACAGTCAAGATCATGAACATCACCCTGACTGCCAGCAGGTTCCCCGTGGCCCTTGGTGAGGCCTTCAAGCCTGCCTCTCATCCTGCCCCTGGTGCCAGGCGTCCATTGATCCCCAGTCTGTCACTGTAGATTTGTGGGTGTTTCCTAGAGTACATATAAGTAGAATCATACATTTAATTTTTTAAATACTTAGCTTTCCCTTTCTGACTTTGTGAGATATAGTTAGCTGAATGAACAGTACAATGAAGAACCTTATCCTTTTTCATTACGTTAGAACGATTTTGTGACTATGGGATGAAGCCTTAAAACAATGTTGGTGCCTTTCAGTAGCACAACTGTGTTTTTCCATTTTATTTCCCTTTAGGCCTGGGCTCCCGAAGAGTGGCCTCAACTCCCAGAACCCCGATGGCCCCGTGGCTAAGACATCTGGCCCCTGTGAACGGTGCACCGGTACATATGGCTTTTGCAGGTCGAGCCGCAATGCCATTAGGAGCTCGTACAGCTCTACGGGAGGGATCTCTCAGGTACGTGCCCCTGGTGGTGTGGAAGAAGTGGGTTCTTTGCATTTATTAGTTGATTATGCGGTGTTTACTAGCCACCTTCTGTCAGATGCTGAGGTCCCCTCTAAGCTAACAGCAGTTACCAACCCTTGAATGATCGCTACAGACCATGGAACCAACTAGAAAGCCCAGAATGCTTATGTGGAAACCTGACACAACACAGAGCCACTATTATAGATAAATGGACAAAGGATGACTAATTCAAAAAATGGTACTGAAATGATTAAAAAGGTAGATTGAGTCTGGATTGCACTGGGTCCTAAATTCATCCTAGAGGCACCGGGAATTTCATGAAAGTTTTAAAAATAAGTTGTTATAATTCTTTTTAGAAAGGATGTAGTGTAGACTGGAGAACAGATCAAGTTTTGCGACCAGAATGACTTGGGTTCAAATCTTGGCTTTGACACCTAGTAGCTATAGACTCTTGGGCAGGTAAATGACTTAAACTCTGTCTTTCTCATCTCTAAAGGATTGTTGGAAAGATTGAAGGTAACGTTTGAAAAGCACCCATTACACTGCTTGTCAGTAAGTGGGCACCCAATATGTAGGAGCTTGAAGAAAATAACACATGTGGGGAGGAGGTTTTTGAGAGGAGAAAGAATTTGACATCAGTTTTCATCCATACAGAAGGCTCTTAGAGTAATATAAATGACACGTTAATGATAAATGACAAATATAGGAGATGAAGGCCCAGCCGGGCAGTTGTGGCAGTGCAGAGGATACTAGTACGAAGTCTTTATTCCTCACTAGGCCCTCTGCCGAGCACTTTCCATACATCTCCTCAGTGATCACAACAGACCTATGAGAAACATAGTCATGGCCCCTTCCTATGGTTTTACGTCAAATGCCACACATACACAAAAGGAAGGGAAAATATCACCGTGAACCTCCATGCAGCTCCAGCAGTTAACAGTGTTTTGTCAGTCCTGTTCCGTCAACACCCCCGCCCCAAATTGGTTTTGCTCTTGTGTTTTAAAGTACAAACATGTTGTTTCACCTGTAGGTACTTCAGTGTATTTGTTAAACTTTTTGAACATTAATAACCACAATACCTCTATTCCTCTGAATAATAATGACTTAATGTTAGTTATCATCACCCCAATTGGCCCTTATTACCCTGTCTTATTATAGTTACTTTGAATCAGGGACCAAGAATAAACTCATTGTATTTGGTTCATCTGTCTCTTAGTGTCTCTTTTTTTTTTTTTTGAGCATTAAAGGTATGTAATTAATATATGTAACAAAAAATCTGAAGGTAGGATTGTACACTTATGGAAATAATGATTTTGACCTACTTCATAAGATAGTTGTGAGGTAGTACCTATAAAGTGTTCAGGATTTTACCTTGTCCAGAGTAAACATTCAAGAAGTGCCACCTACTACTATGATTTTAAATAAGTACGGTCATTTACATCTCATGGGACTTAATTCACACTCAGAGCTTCAGACTTAACACCTACCTGCCCGAGACACAGGCTGTTTTTATGAGTTGCCTTGTTACGTATTCCTTGCCCACTTTCCATTTGACATGTTCATTATATTCATATGGAATTGCGAGAGTCCATTTTTACCTGTCACGGATATTAACTCATCAGTTTAATTGAAAAGACCTATCTTTTAATGTTGGTTATGGTTCTGTTTTTGTTTTGGGGTGTTTTGGTTTCCTATTTTATTTTATAGTTTATGGAAATATTAGTATGGTTGAAAATTCAAATGGCACAAAGGGTGTACAGTAAAGTCTTTTTCCCATGTGACAATATTTTTATAGAGAAAGGTTCTCAGTTTTATGTACCAGTCTGTCCGTTTTCTGTCTTCTCTCTCTGGCACAGTCTCTCCCTATCCAACCTTATCTAACAGCTGGTCTGTTTGGTTATAGTCCTTTTGTTTGTTACCCTTCTAAATGTAAATCTTTTATCACGTCTGTGTTGTGTGCATATGCACAGTCTATGGAGTAGAGAGAAAACACTTTTCCCCTAATTGCCGAACTGGATTATCCTCAGCCCTGGCTAGTCACGGATCGATGGCTGGATGGATAACCATCGTGTGACAGTGAATACCATAGATGCTGCAAAAGTCACAAGTGTCACAATAGCATATTTTTAAATTTTAATAAAGTAAAACTGAAAATTTAATGAAAGCAAGACTAAACTAGCTTACTGGCTTATCTTCCCTGGAAGAGTTTCTGAGTTTCCCTTTATCACTCCCATGGACTAATACAGAGTGGCCTTGTGTGCGTCAGAGCTCGCGCTCAGCCGTCACCGCACATGACATCCCACTCTTCAGGATGTGCAGAAAGCACACTCATTCCTTGGCCATTTAGTAGCATTCCATTACTTTTTCCACTTTCATTCCCCATAGTTAATACTGGCAATTGACTCACTTTCCAGAAGCCCCTCTTCACAAAGAAATGTTTTTTAGTCACTTGGAAAGGAGACTTTATATACAGTGGTGGATTAGAGCCACAGAATGATGTGGAAGGTCAGATCCTAAGTTATTCCATAGGGTCAGTCACGTGACTTGTGTTTGGCTTTTAGCTCTGGAAGAGAAGAGGCCCCAGGTCCTCACCCTCCTCCAGCCTCCCGTCATCCCGCTCGCGGGGAGCACAGAGGCCAGCAGGGAAGATAAGGTAATGGGTGATTTGCTGTGTGGAGTAAGGAGAGGGTAGGAAAGGAGGGGAGTTTCCTTGGGTCTTAGGCTATCTGAGACGCTCATTTGGAGAATCAAAGTGGTTCACGTCTAAAGGGCAGGGACGGTGCCGCCCTGTTCTGCTCTCGCCTCTTGCACTTGTCACATACTGACCCCCCTGGCCTCTGCTCCCCCTCAGGCTGCAGCGTGAGGGGCCGGGGCGTAAGGGGAAGGGCCGCACAGGACAGAGTGAACAGAGTGACTGATGGGAGGGGGCAGCAGGCCTCACATTCTAGAGCCCCGCTGACCCTCTAGGTGACCGGCTAGGACGCCGCTTTCTTAGAGACAGAGGGGTGACCAGAACTCTGGGAAATTTGGTAGGTTGTATGTAAGGTTCTGGAGATTGTTTTCTGCTTGTTTTAAGACAAAGGTGTCTCTGTGGCTCCTCTCAACTGCCTCCCTTCGTTTCTCTGGAATTTTCTTTGATGCTTTTTTCGTAGTCTTGACACACTGAGATCTTAGCCATGGTTGTTCTAGACGTTGGCCACTTGGTAGTGAGGAGGGTTTTAGAACTTATCCAGTACTTTTCTAAACTTAATTGGGCCTCTTCCTCCTACAGAGAAGGGGCTGAGCATGATTCTGGCCCTTCCGCTCCTGTGCCGTCCCCCAAGGAGCCCCCGGGAGAGCAGGGTAAGTGGATGAACGCGTGGCTTCTGTTGGCGGTGGTGTGTACGGAGGGCGCATGGACTACCACCCACTGGAAACACGTACTGCGCCTTGATGTGTGTGGGGCTTGGTAGTTACAGAGACAGGCGTTCCTGCCCTTCGGGCTCTATGGTCTGGTCAGGGAGAAAGGTGGCCCAGACTCGTAGAGCAGGACCCCGCCCCCAGGGGGGTTCGGGGTAAGGGGATACCAGGTGGGGGAATCTGCGCATCCAGGCAGTTTCTGTCCAGGGAGCAACCGTTTGGACGCATTAGAAGCAATTACCACTTCATGTCTTCTTGACTGTTAGAAATAATGTTGCCAACACCATCCAAGGGCCCAAGCCATGGAAAATAGAATCTCAGAGACACCTAGTGAAAGTTCAGTAGTAAAATCTAGGCTGGAAGGACAAACCTCTCCATTTCTGGGAGAGAGGAGGAAGAAAGTAGGTCTGATAACTATTTGCACACACAGCCACGTGTAGGAAGCAGGACTCTCCCCTACATCCAGCAGCTCCCGGCCACGCAGAAGGAGGTTCCCGCTGCTGGTGACCCCCTCTCGGGTCCTCAGTGGAATCCGGGAACAGTGAGCGCTGAGACTGAGAGGAAGCATTTCTACAGGAGCTCCCCGGGTCCCTGAGCCCCCCGTGCCCGGTGACGCCCCTGGAAAGGATTCTCCTGCAGGGAGGACAGTCCTGTCTTTCTCTCTCCCTTAGAAAACACCTCGAGCTGTGGCCCTGACGCACCACCTGCCAGGGCGCCTTCTGCTCCCGCCGCGCCTGCTGCTGGGCCTGCGGCTTCCTCAGCCTCCCTCCCGGCCCCAGGGAGCCCGCTGCGGGGGTGCGTGGAGAAGAGGCCGCGCTCCCCGGACCCACCATCTACCCCAGGTGAGGGAAGCGCTTTCTGCGGGGCCCACGGGCCTTGAGCCTCGGCTTAGGCTGCAGGGAAAGCAGCGGGCCAGTCCGTCGCTACAAAGGTTGAACCTGCTGCGGCCGAGCCCCCGGAGCTGGGGCCAGCCTGGCGGGGTCAGAACCCCCTCCTGAGGGGCAGGTGGCGGGGAAGGGGCAGCCGCGCTGGGAGCTGGAGGAGGCCGCCTCCTTCTGCTCATCAGACGGCGGGTGGCCGGCAGCCCCACTCCTCAGCGGCTCTGCGCCGGGCCTGGGTTCCTATGGGGGCTTTTCCTGAGCGGCCACACATTTAAGCCCCTGCTGGGCCGTGCCGTCCCCTGCTGCCTGTCTTATGATCCGGGAAGGGGAGGAATAAGGCGCCTCCCTTGATTTGGGGCGGTGAGTACTTTAAGCACCGGGGGAGGGATGAGTCACATTGGCTGACTCCTGAGTCCCTGGCGCAGCAAGGCCTCTACAGCCCTGGACACCATCACATTTGAGACACCAAAAGTCCCTTTTTCTGTCCTTCTTTCCAGAGTCCTCTGGAGGGGCGGCCACCGCGGCCTGTCGGCGCGTGAGGAGGCTTCGCCGTCAGGGCCCTCGTGGCTCTTCCCAGACAGCGCGCAGCCCAGGCCCCGCCATCCCCTGCGGCCAGTCCCTGCCCGGGCCCGTCCAGACAGCGGCTGGCAGCAGCCCCGCCAGTTGCCGTGGCTTCGGGGGCCCCCTCACCACCTCCGCGCCATCCGCCCCGGGCCTGCCTGCACTGTCCCCCGGCCTCGGCAGCTCCTGTCCCTTTGGGAGCTCAGAAGCCCTGGCCCCACCTGCAGCTCCATCGCCAATGTCACCCCAGCCCGCATGTGACAGCGCTGGGCGGTCAGGGTTTTGCGGGCTGAAACCCGCCAGCTTTGTGTACAACACCCCCACCAGCACCCTGCCCGCCTTTGGCAGCACCACAGCCACCACTGGGACATTCGGCTTTGGAGCGGGACAGACCGGGACCACGGGCAGCATGGACCCTTTCGACGGAGGCTTCCCTCAGGGCTCCCTGGGTGCACCTGGCCTGAGCACGCCCTGTGCCTTCCACCTGGCCAGCGTGCCTCGGCACACGTCTGTGTTTGCAGGTCAGATTTGGGATGGGCTCGGTCTGCAGGGCCAGGCGCTGTCTTAAGTGCGGACACGGTCTCCGCTGCCGGAGCTGTACACTCGGGGGAAGAGACAGGTGTCATCGCAGGTGATATCCGTAAGCAGTGTCAGGGAGCGGCGGCACTCATGACCGCGGGAGCTACTTAGGCCGTCAGCGGCAGCCTTTCTGAGACAATAGCAACCGAGGCCACGGCCACAGCCCCAGAGCTGGGAGTAGGGACGGTGGCTGAGTGGGAGGGCGCGGCAGGCACAGGAGCAAAGGGCCGCAGGCAGAAACAAGCCTGATGTGTTCAGAGCAGAGAAGAGCAGGGTGTGGCTAGGGGTTAAAAAGGAAAGTGGTAGAAAATGACATTAAGAGACAGGCAGAAGGGAAGATCGTTCACCGCCTTCTAAAATGTTTTTGGTAACGTACTCAGGGAAGTCACTCTAGAATCTCAAGCAGAAGGAGGTGATTTTATTTGCCATGGGGAAGATGGATGATAAGGGGTTCTGACCCTGATAGCTTCCACTTCCCTCACTGAATGTAAGAGCTCTCTGGAGAGGGTTCGGGGGACACGTGTACCAAGGAGGACCTCTCTCAGGAGTCATTTTGGAGAGGGGAGAAAACGACGTGTGAGAGCCGTGCGGGCAGTTCTGAAGCCTGGGGAATGGTGGGTAGGAATTTGAAGCAAGGCCGATCAGTGCAGTTTTGTGTGTCTCCCCAGCAACATTCCGTCTTGAGGTGTGGCCCTAAAATAAGTGGATAGAGGGTAAACCCCACGTGGTCACACGGCACAGGGAGCAGGAGGGGCCGGGGACTGACTACAGGCCCCGATGAGGCAGAGGACCCGGAGTGGGCGCGGTGGGCACGGGGAGCAGGGACGGCACCGGGCTTGCAGCCGTGATCTGGGGCAAGAGCAGTTCCGGGCTGCGATAAGGGGGGACCCCCGGAGGTTGGGGAGGGGAGGAGATGGCATGCAAGGCCAGCACCTCGGAGGGCACCCACCCCACCTCAGGCCGAGACAGATACACATCCGTGTGAGAGGATCTTCCTGGAGAGCGGCTGGGGAGGGCAGCCTGGCGCTGGGCAGCGGGCTCCGTGCGGGCCACCGTGGGCAGGAGACTGAGCTCGAGTGGGCCAGCGGGAGGATGGGGGCTGACGGTGGGGTGGGGTCGTGGGGAATTAGAGGAGAGGGGCAGGCAAACGGGGAGGGGACATACCATTAGTCCAGAGAGAAGGGGCTCCACCCTGTGTCCCCCTCAGCTGTGCTTTGGGGGCCAAGGGAGGGCCGAGGTTCTACTCCTCAGGTGGCCAAAAGGCAGCTTAGGGGCTTGTGCTCTGCTGCAGCTGGTGGGGGAGGGGAGGCTCACCTGGAGCACCGGGGTCAGGACCCTGTCACCCCGTGGGCTACCTTCCCGAGGGGTGAGCCGGACACTAGTGCAGTTAATGGATCCTGTGGGGATGTGCTTGCAAGCAGAACTCCCCCAGTTCATTACCACCTGCTGTGACACCTTCTGCTTGTGGGCCTCACTGTCACAGTTCTTTGTGGTCTCTCCATTCCAGGCACGTCCACACCCACCCTGGGTCTGAACACCCCTGCCCCTGGGGTGTGTGCACCGGGCAGCAGCCTCTCCTCTTGGGCACCCTCACCACCTGCCCAGGGCTCCGCTGGAGCTGGAACCTTTGGTAAGCTGCATGTCTCTGTAGTCAGGGTGACCTGCATACTCCCTGAAGATGGGGTGGGGTGCTGGGGGAGCGTTGTGTGTTTTAATCGGTCCTTGTCCCCACCGCAAAAAAGAATTGAAAGGTAGAGACACAGTAGTGAAGCAGAGCAAAAGTTTTATCTAAAGTTACTCAGAGAAAAAGTGTAGGTGTCCTAAGAGAGAGGGCATCTCCCTGAAAGGTTGAAAAGAGAGAGTTTAAAGTGAAAAGGTTATGCACTTAGAAAGTACGGGTGACCTCAGGGAGAGGAGCAACCCAAAAGGTTGGAGTTCCCCCTTTTAAGGATTCTTCAGGAATGTGACTAAGGGCTGGGGGTGCAGACCTGTTAGGTGGTCTTTGGACACTTAGAACTGACTTAAGACAAGGAACTTCCTGCTCTGGTGTCTCCCTGGGAGCCAGGTGTTTCTTGGTCTGGGAGCACATCAAACAGGACTGCCTGCCTGGCCCCCAACGTGGGCTCAGTTATTGTCTGTTTGTTAAAGAGGAAGTTAAGAATCTTACTTCTTAACTTCCTGGGTATTAAAACACAATCTTATTTTGAAGATGGAATCCTTCCTGCCTGTTGCTATGTTGTTTATGCTGGGCTTGCTTGCCATTATTAACTGCCCACATTGCAAATTACTTGATTAGGGCAAAGGAGAAAAAAAACAGCACATAGGTAAAGTTAAAAAAAATAAGCTGGGCCTGCATGATTAATACAATAAAGCCATGGGCTATGCTGAGGTACCCTGCTTTCTCTGGGGAATAGTCAAACCTTCCAGGCCAAGTTGCTCCTGGCTTTTTGAGCTTTAACTGATGAACTCTGGGTCTTTTTTAGTGGGCCTTTTCCTGGCCTTATTCTCTTTCCATCCCACTCATATCTATTTTCCTGCCTAACAGGGAAAGGAGAGGCTCATAAGCGCAAGAGAGATGTGACCTCGCGGGCAATCAGGCGCAGCCGAGGCTTGCAGGTAGGCAGCAGAGCTCAGAGAGGGGCTGTTTCTCACAGAACCTCTTGCAATCCATGGAAAAGAAAGGTAAAAATACCCTCCTGGGCCTCCTGCCTCCAAGGAACTCAGCGTGGGGAGCCCTGTTGAAGCACCCAGTGTTCTGTTGGCCTGGCCCTCCACAGGTTAGGGCACTGAGAGAAGCAGTTTCTGGTAGCCACCCTGATGAGGTCCTTTCTCATTGGTACAGGATCCAGGATCCCAGGAGCCCCCCATAAAACACAGGCGTGTAGGATAAAGAAAAGAACATCTAACCTACGTCCATTGCCGCCACCCGGACCCCTTGCCTGGATGTGGACTTCCGCTCCTGCTGGGAAGAGCCTCTGACCTGTTCCAGAAAGACCCCCGACTGCAGCAGATCGCTGGCTTCAGCCTGCAGGGAGGGAGGGGCAGCCCTGCAGGCCACTGCCCTCTCCTGGAGGAAGCAGAGCCTCAGGCTTTTTGCAGGAGGGGAGGCAAGATGTGGCAGAGCAGAAGCCTGATTGATACCTCTCTTTACTTGAGCGGTTCCACTGGGGAGGCTGGACAGAAACAAGGAACATCTGGACCACCAGCTGAAAAGATGGTGGCGTGAGAGGTGAGAGAGAGTCTTCCTCCTAAAACCGCATATAATACAAAAATATAACTAATACAACTAATCCTGAAAAGGCAACTGGAAAGAGGACTGCGCCAAACTGCATACACCTGGAGAAAAGAATAAACCTCACGGAACAGGGTGACATACCAAAGTCGGGACACGGCAGGCCCCAAGCCCTTCCCTCACCCCAACTCTCTGGGGGTAGGAAGAGAAACGGAGCAGGGAGGGAGTGGAGGCCTGGGACTGCTGAATACCTAACTCCGGAGATCTGCTCTGGGAGCACAAATCTACATTTCATGGTGCTTGCATGGTACTCTCGTGAATAGGGGGTTGGAAAGCTAAGACAGGCAGAATTCCTGGAGACACTGAGATTCCAGCTGTTGTTCAAATCAGGGATCCATATCTGGCTGCTCTGGGACAAAAGAAAGGTGGGGAGTCTGAGAGACTTCCTAACAGCAAGAGGGCTGCTAAGGGGGCAAGGATTGCACAGAGCTTGCTGCTCAGGAGTAAGGACAGGTAGCCAAAATTGTCCAGGTGTACTCTGCCCAGCAGGTTGGGAACTTTCATGATGTTCAGGAACGCCAGCTCCCTGGCTGGCTACACAGCTCCAAGGACCCCCTCCGTGATAGGCAGCCTACTGCACCTTACTCCCAGTCAGCCCCACCTGGCTTGCAAACCAGCAAACCCTACCCTGGTGTTAGGCCAGCCAGAGGGAAGCCCTGTCTACAGCAACTACAAACGCAAAGCACAGAGGCTTATACCTGTGTGCTCGGCCCACTGGTTCTTGCAGTGGAGACAGGCACAGCAGCCTGGAAGCAGGAAACAGCTCTCTCCTCCCCCCAGGCACCAATACCACTCCCCCAGGACCCCCGACACTGCTCCAGGGGCTGAGCAGCTCCAGGGAGTAGAGCTTCTGGGCACTAGAGGGCCCCATGTACAAATATGAAATGCCAACGGAACCTGGTTCAAAGTAAAATTATGAATATGAATACACCCCTGAGAAACATTCAAATGAAATAGACCTCATGAATCTGCCTGAAAGGGATTTCAAAATAAAAATCATTAACATGCTCATGGAGGTACAGAAAAATATTCAAGAACTCAGGGAGGAATTCTGGTCGGAGATCCAATCATTACAGAACACAGTATCAGAAATGAAACATACAATGGAAAGGTTTAAAAGCAGATTAACTATGGTGGAGATGATAAATGAAATAGAAATTAGAGGAGAGGAATACAAAGAAGCTGAGGCACAGACAGAAAAAAAGAATCTCTGAGAATGAAAGAATATTGAGAGAACTGTGTGACCAATCCAAATGAAAAATATTCACATTACAGGGGTATCAGAAGAAGAAGAAGAGAGAGAAAAAGGGATAGAAAGTGTGTTTGAGGAGGTAACTGCTGAAAACTTCCCCAATCTGGGGGAGGAGATAGTCTCTCAGGCCATGGGGATGCACAGATCTCCCAACACAAGGGACCCAAGGAAGACAACACCAAGACATACAGTAATTAAAATGGCAAAGATCAAGGATAAGGACAGACTATTAAAAGCAGCCAGAGACAGAAATAAGATCCCACGCAAAGGAAAGCCCATCAGGCTATCACCAGACTTCTCAGCAGAAACCTTCCAGGCCAGAAGGCAGTGGCATGATGTATTTAATGCAATGAAGCAGAAGGGCCTTGAACCAAGAATACTTTATCCGGGAAGGTTATCACTTAAATCTGGAGGGATTAAACAATTTCCAGATAAGCAAAAGCTGAGAGAATTTACCTCCCACAAACCATCTCTACAGTGTATTCTGGAGGGACTACTATAGATGGAAGTGTTCCTAAGGTTTAATAGCTGCCATCAGAGGTAATAAAACCACAGTAAAGAAAGTAGAACACTTAATTACTAAGCAACTGCAAAATTAAATCAACTATCCCCAAAGCCAATCAAGGGATAGACAAAGAGTACAGAATATGATACCTAATATATAAAGAATGGAGGAGGAAGAAAAAGGAGGAGGAAAAGAAACTTTAGACTGTGTTTCTAATGGCATATGAAGTGAGTTAAGTTAGACTCTCAGACAGTAAGGAAGTTACCCTAGAACCTTTGGTAACCACCAATCTAAAGTTTCCAATGGCAATAAGTACATACCTATCGATAAGCACCTTAAATGTAAATGCTCTGAATGCACCAATCAAAAGACATAGAGTCACTGAATGGATAAAAAACAAGACCCATCTATATGCTGCCTACAAGAGACTCACTTTAAACCCAAAGACATACACAGACTAAAAGGAAAGGGATGGAAAAAGATATTTCATGCAACCAGTAGGCAGAAAAAAGCAGTACTTGTATCAGACAAAATAGACTTCAAAACAGTCACAAGAGACAAACAAGGGCATTACATAATGATAAAGGGTTCAATCCACCAAGAAGATATAACCATTCTAAATATCTATACACCCAACACAGGAGCACCTACATATGTGAAACAAATACTAATAGAATTAAAAGGGGAAACAGAATGCAATGCATTCATTCTAGGAGACTTCAACACTCCACTCACTCCAAAGGACAGATCAACCAGACAGAAAATAAGTAAGGAGACAGAAGCACTGAACAACACATTAGAACAGATGGACCTAACAGACATCTCCAGAACTCTACACCCAAAAGCAGCAGAATAAACATTCTTCTCAAGTGCACACAGAACATTTTCAAGAATAGATCATATACTAGGCCACAAAAAGAGCCTCGGTAAATTCAGAAACGTTGAAATTGCACCAACCAGTTTCTTAGACCACAAAGGTATGAAACTAGAAATATGCAAAGAAAATGAAAAATCCCACAAACACATGGAGGCTTCACAGCATGCTCCTAAATAACCAATGGATCAATGACCAAATAAAAACAGAGATCAAGCAATATATATGCAGACAAAGGACAACAATAATTCAACACCACAAACTCTGTGGGATGCAGCGAAAGCCATGCTAAGAGGAAAGTATATTGCAATACAGGCCTCAGGAAAGAAGAACAATTCCATATGAACAGTATAAACTCACAATTAACAAAACTAGAAAAAGAAGAACAAATGAGGCCCAAAGTCAGTAGAAGGAGGGACATAATAAAGATTAGAGCAGAAATAAATAAAATTGAGAAGAAAAAACAATAGAAAGAATCAAGGAAAGCAGGAGCTGGTTCTTCAAGAAAATAAACAAAACAGATAGCCGCCCAGACAGACTTATCAAGAAAAAAAGAGAGTCTACTCACATAAACAGAATCAGAAATGGGAAAGGAAAAATCTCTACGGACACCAGAAAAATACAAAGAATTATTAGAGAATACTATGAAAAATTATATGCTAACAAATTGGACAAACTAGAGGAAATGCTCAGCTTTCTAGAAAAATACAACCTTCCAAGGCTGACCCAGAAAGAAACAAAATCTGAACACACCAATTATCAGCAATGAAATTTGGTAATCAAAAAACTACCTAAGAACAAAACCCCTGGACCAGATAGATGACTTTACTGCTGAATTTTATCCAACATTTAGTGAATACCTACTACCCATCCTCCTTAAAGTTTTCCAAAAAGTAGAAGAGGGAATACTTCCAAACTCATTCTATGAGGCCACCATAACTCTAATACCAAAACCCAGCAAAGGCACCACAAAAAAAGAAAATTACAGACGAATATCCCTGATGAACATAGATGCAAAAATACTCAACAAAATATTAGCAAACCGACTTCAAAAGTACATCAAAAGATCATCCATCATGATCAAGTAGGATTCATCCCAGGGATGCAAGGATGATACAACGTTCGAAAATCCATCAACATCATCTACTACATCAACAAAACGAAGGAAAAAAACACATGATTATCTCCATAGATGCTGAAAAAACATTCGACAAAATTCAACATCCATTCATGATAAAAACTCTCAACAAAATGGGTAGAGAGGGCAAGTACCTCTATAATAAAGGCCATATACGACAAACCCACAGCCAACATTATACTTGAGAGGGAGAAGCTGAAAGCTTTTCCTTTATGATCGGGAACAAGACAAGGATTCCTACTTGCCCCACTTCTATTCAACACAGTCCTGGAGGTCCTAGCCACAGCAATCAGACAACAGAGAAAAATAAAAGGCATCCAGATTGGCAAGGAAGAAGTTAAACTGTCCCTGTTTGCAGATGACATGATAATGTACATAAAAAACCCTAAATCCACTCCAAAACGAATAGAAGTAATATCTGAATTCAGCAAAGTTGTGGGATACAAAACCAATACACAGAAATCTGTTACATTCCTATACACTAACGATGAACTAGCAGAAAGGGAAATCAGGAAAACAATTCCATTCACAGTTGCATCAAAAAGAATAAAATACCTAGGAATAAACCTAACCAAGGAAGTGAAAGACCTATACCCTGGAAACTACAAGACACCCCTAAGAGAAATTAAAGAGGACACTAACAAATGGAAATTCATTCCATGCTCCTGGGTAGGAGGAATGAATATTGTCAAAATGGCCATCCTGCCTAAAGCAATCTACAGATTCAATGCAATCCCTATCAAAATACCAACAGCAGTCTTCAACAAACTGGAAGAAATAGTTTTGAAATTCACATGGAACCACAAAAGACCTGTAAGAGCCAAAGCAATCCTGAGAAAGAAGAATAAAGCAGGGGAATCTCGCTTCCCAACTTCAAGCTCTACTACAAAGCCACAGTAACCAAGGCAATTTGGTACTGGCACAAGAACAGACCCACAGACCAGTGGAACAGAATAGAGAGCCCAGATATTAACCAAGCATACATGGTCAATTAATATACGATAAAGGAGCCATGGATATACAATGGGGAAATGACAGCCCCTTCAACAGCTGGTGTTGGCAAAACTAGACAGCTACATGCAAAAGAATGAAACCGGATTACTGTGTAACTCCATACACAAAAGTAAACTCGAAATGTTTCAAAGACCTGAATGTATGGCATGAAACCATAAAACTCTTACAAGGAAATATAGGCAAAACTCTCTTGAATATAAACATAAGCCACTTCCTCATGAACATATCTCCACGGGCAAGGGAAACAAAAGCAAGGATGTACAAGTGGGACTATATCAAACTAAAAAGCTTCTATACAGCAAAGGACACCATCAGTAGAACTAAAAGACATCCTACAAAAGGGAGAATATATTCATAAATGACATATGTGATATGGAGTTGACATCCAAAATATTCAAAGAGCTCACACACCTCAACAAACAAAAAGCAAATAATCCAATTAAGAAATGGGCAGAGGACATGAATAGACACTTCTCCAAAGAAGAAATTCAGATGGCCAACAGGCACATGAAAAGATGCTCCACATCACGAATCATCAGAGAAATGCAAATTAAAGCCACAATGAGATATCACCTCACACCAGTGAGGATGGCCACCATCCAAAAGACAAACAACAACAAATGTTGGCGAGGATGTGGAGAAACGGGAACCCTCCTTCACTGCTGGTGGGAATGTAAATTAGTTCAACCTTTGTGGAAAGCAGTATGGAGGTTCCTCAAAAAACTCAAAATAGAAATACCATTTGACCCAGGAATCCCACTCCTAGGAATTCACCCTAAGAATACAGCAGCCCAGTTTGAAAAAGACATATGCACCCTTATGTTTATCACAGCACTATTTACAATAGGCAAGAAATGGAAGCAACCTAAGTGTCCATCAGTAGATGAATGGATAAAGAAGATGTGGTACACATACACAATGGAATATTATTCAGCCATAAGAAGAAAACAAATCCTACCATTTGCAACAACATGGACGGAGCTAGAGGGTATTATGCTCAGTGAAATAAGCCAGGCGGAGAAAGACAAGTATCAAATGGTTTCACTCATCTGTGGAGTATAAGAACAAAGAAAAATCTGAAGGAACAAAACAGCAGCAGACTCACAGAACCCAAGAATGGACTAACAGTTGCCAAAGGGAAAGGGACTGGGGGGGATGGGTGGGAAGGGAGGGATAAGGGGGGAAAGGGGCATTATGATTAGCACGCATAATGTAGGAGGTGGGGCACGGGGAAGGCAGTATAACACAGAGAAGACAAGTGACTCTATAGCATCTTACCACACTGATGGACAGTGACTGTACTGGGGTATGTGGGGGGGACTTGATAATGGGGGGAGTCTAGTAACCATAATGTTGCTCATGTGGTTGTATATTAATGATATCAAAAAATAAAATAAAAGACAAAAAATAAAAATAAAAACAATGTGGAAGGCTGCGACCCTGGACATATTTAAAGTCACAGAAGCCACTTGGTCAGTCAGGTGATCTGGACAGACGCTCCCCCACGTGCATCCCAGGACCAAGCATCGGCCCCCCCGGGATGCTTGTCAGGACATCTAGGTGAGTGTCTGTGCAAGTCACCTTCCCTGCTAACAACACTCCATCCTGGAAACAAGAAAGGGACTTGTCCTTAAGCCTGGTCCTTCCCTACTGAGGAGCGGCCGGAGGATTGTCCTCCTCACGCCTGCCGGGATGCAGGGAACAGAAGGACCAGCCCATCGAATGTGCAGCTGATGCACAGCCAGGGGGACCAACCCGCCTGGTTTGCCTGGAACCCTCTTGGGTTTAGCAAATGGAGCCCCCAGTCCTGGGAGACCCTCTAGTTCCAGGCAAACCAGGATGGTTGGTCACCCCACAGCACAGGGACCTTCGTTCTGAGGTCCCTTCCAGCTCTAACAGTTCATAGCTCAAAAGCTCATGGCAGACCCCATCTGGGAGGCTCAGGAACGGGGAGAAGGATGCCTGAGGAAGGTGGCAGGTGGGCGCCCTGCAGATCTGCCCCCGACCCAGCATGTCACATTAGCCATCCCAAAAGGCAGACCCAAACTCAGTGGAGACACGGGAAATGGAAAGGGGCATCAAACAGAACAAATGGGGTGGTGACCCTGTGTGGGGTCAATTTGGAAAGGCTGGTTCCCAGTTCAGGCTCACTTTTCAAAACAGGCATAATATACACCGAGGGGCGAGCAGTGCTAGCCACGGGGCAGCCAATCCCTCGGAAAGAGGTGATGGCCGGAGGGGGACAGAGCAGCTTCCAGCCACCCCTTCCCCTGCTGGGAGCAGGAGGAGGAAGCCCCACAAATGCCCACTCCTCCAGAAGCTGGACGGGTCCGTCCCCCACCCTGCTACCGGGCGCCGGGCAGTCCCAGGGCAGCCCCACACCCCACCTCACAGGGACCACCCCTCTGAGGCCAGGGCTTCCCCAGGAGCCTGGCAGGGAGAGGCTGACATGCTGAGCCGCTTCACTTGGGCTATGATGAGGTCACCGGAGCCTCCCGCCCCGGGTCTCCTCCCAGGAGGCTGGGTCACAGGGCCACACATGCGCAGCTCAAGCGCACGCCCACTCCATTATGGCCAGGAGGGCAGAATTCTTAGCTGAATGCCCCTCCACCCTGCCCTGGGCCCAGGCCAGGGCACCATCCCTCTCCTTGATGCAGGCCTGGCATGGGGCCCAGGAGAAGCATCAAGCCCATCTGCCGTGCAAATGAGTTTCAGCTCCAGGCAAGTTTGCTATAGATTCACTGGGACCAAAGAAATGTACAGCAAAGGGTTCTTGGGGTGAAAAGGTCATACCCAACTTTATTTCCAGGTAAGCTCAGTCACTAAAATCCTGTTCACTCAGAGCAAGTCTATGCCATCACTGCTGCTTCGGATACAGCAGGCCGGTCTCTACCTCTGGGCCTCTCTGCACAGCCGTCCCGCACAGCCTTCCTCTGGGCCTCTCTGCACAACCGTCCCGCACAGACGTCCTCTGGGCCTCTCTGCACAGCTGGCCCGCACAGACGTCCTCTGGGCCTCTCTGCACAGCCGTCCCACACAGACGTCCTCTGGGCCTTTCTGCACAGCTAGCCCGCACAGACGTCCTCTGGGCCTCTCTGCACAGCCGTCCCGCACAGGCGTCCTCTGGGCCTCTCTGTAGAGCCGTCCCACAGCAAAGGGAAGCAGGTGGTTAGAGTGGAACCAAACCAATGAACTAGTAGCTGTTTTATTACAACACAAGCTGCACAGCTCTGATTTTAGCCAGTTAAGCTCACAGCCAACAAACACGCCCAACTTATCGGCTTCTCAGGGACCCTCTAAGAGGCTCTCCTGCACCCAACGCGGGGCTGGGAGAGCGGGAAGGAAGCAGGAGCGCACAGCTATTCCCCGGAAGAAGGCCCTGGGGACCTCCTCGATGTCCTCCCCGAGCCGTGGCTCCTCTCTCCGCTCCAGCTCTTCTCCCACTTCTTCCAGGAGGTGCTCTGGGTCCAGGTCCCTGGAGTCTTCATCATCAGGGTGGGAACGCACAGCCTCTTGAGGTGGTAGCTCCTGGGGTCCCGGCCCTTCTTTCCCCAGCACAGGACAGGCCCCACTGGGGGGTCAGGCCCTTTGGCACCATTCTAGCTTCTTTTTCCTGACACAAGTTGATTAAGGAGGCCTTGATTTGGGGAGCATAAAAATTATTTTGTAGGGTCTAAGTGACAGTGACATAAGTGAGAATCCTATTAGGTCATCTATCCTTACCTTT
This sequence comes from Phataginus tricuspis, assembly GCA_029783875.1. Classification (NCBI taxonomy): domain Eukaryota; kingdom Metazoa; phylum Chordata; class Mammalia; order Pholidota; family Manidae; genus Phataginus; species Phataginus tricuspis. The sequence continues at coordinate 21,653 of JAQQAC010019126.1, forward strand.
TACAACTCAAACTCCTAAATTCTTTTTGGGGGGTTTATTTATTTGTCTATTTTTATTTTGGTATCATTAATATAAAATCACACAAGCAACATCGTGCTGACTAGACTCCCCCCATTATCCAGTCCCCCCCACACACCCCATTGCAGTCACTGTCCATCGGCATTGGAAGAGACTACAGAGTCGCTACTTGTCTTCTGTGCTACACTGCCTTCCCTGTGCTCCCCCACGTTATGTGTGCTGATCATAATGCCCCTTATTCCCCTTCTCCCTCCCTTTCCACACCCCCCGCCCCCCAGTCCCTTTCCCTTTGGTAACCAAACTCCTAAATTCTTATTTCCAAAAAATCTCTGGAAAAGATGACCTTTCTCAGAAGAATGAAAATGGGCTCAGAGTCAGAAGGACCTGGATTCAAGCCATGGGCCAGCCACCTGGTAGACATGGGTCTTGAGCAAATGTTAAAGCCTTTGGACCTCATTCTCCTGACCTTTGAGATGGCAAACACCCAGTCACAGAGATATTAAAAGAACCAAAGGGAACAAGCCTGACAGTATGATCTTGTCAGCTCTCAGCAATGCTCAAAAAATGCTAGTTCCTCCCTCCTCACCATTCTCTCCCACCTCTGGATCACATCAGGTCGGTAACCATGACACTCCTATACTGTGTGCTGCTGCCATCTACAATCTGAGGGGTGTCTTTTTGGCCTCATTTTTGTTCTTTTTTAAAGTAATGAGAAGCTACAGAATTGTTAGGAAATGATCCAGGGAGGGAAGATGAAGACATGAACCTCATTTCTCATGGTTTTCCCAAGTCTTGAGCCTTACCTGGCTGGTCAGGATCTGAATTCCCATGCTCTTTCCTTCCTGTTACGGGTACAGGAGGAGCTGCAGATTCATCTCCAGGAGATCTCTGCACTGTCTTCCTTTGAGGGGTTCCATCTTGTCCATTTGCTATGCCTGTATCACCCCCACCCACAACCAGGAAGGACATTTGTCAATTTCTCTCTAAATGAAAAGGTCCAGGGACTCCCCACAGTTTGTCTCTCTCCTCATTCTCAATCTAGTGAGTTCTCTTGCATCCCTTTTCCCAATCATTTCTTTTTTCCCCCTGGATCACCATCTCTTTATGTTTCTCCTCATAGCCTGCATTTTCCAAGAAGTCATCCTTAGCTAAGAATTTAAAACATCCATCCCACCTGTAACCTAAGACTTTATAATTCACTACCTAGAAGTGAGGTGGCCACAGCTTCCTGGATACACTAGCAGGAGTCCTGGTCTTTCCTCAGGTTCTGGAGCTGAGCCAGGGAAGTTCTGCTCCCTGCAGACTCCTCTTACACTCTGCTTCTGCTCTGCCTTCACTGGAGCACATGTCCTGTTTCCAGCTGACTTGCTGACCTCGTGCCTTGGGTTTCTCGGTCTGCATTTTGGCTGGCATGGGACTGGGCAAAGTTGGGTCCTGAGAATGGGACAGAAAAATAAGAAAATATAAATGAAGTCACATCATTGTGTTTTTAATAAGAGTGGGGTGCTACAGCATGATGGGTAGAGTTAGGGGAGTCATATTAGTTTCTGTGAGCCTAAGACTGTTTAAATAAATGATAGCAAAGACAAAAGCACTCATCAGTCCCACTCTGTGTGACATTAGTCAACGCAAGGCTTTGTGCGCAGAGAAGGAAATAAAGCTAGGCCACAAACATGATAAAAATTGGTAAATTAAAAGTTAAACTGGTAACTAGACTTTTCATGGTGATCTCTGTAGTGCTTACAGATATCAAATTACAATGTTGTATACCTGAAATTTATATAATGTTACATACTAATTTCACCTCAATAAAAAAGCTTGGAAGAGAAAGTGAAAAATCTGTATTTCAGAGCTTCCAGGTTTCCAGTGCTACACATAATGGGCTTGGAAATTACCACCCTCTTCTAAGAACAAAGCAGAATGTCCAAGGATCGTGGGACAACTACAAAATGTGTAACATATGCATAATGAGAACACCAGAAGAGGAAGAAAAAGACAAAGGAACCCAAAAAATAATGAAAACAACAGTGACTGAGAATTTCCCCAAATTAATGTCAGATGCCAAACACGAAGCTGGAAGCTCAAAACACCAAGAAGGATAAACAACTATACCTACAGATATCATTTTCAAACTAGAGAAAATCAAAGATAAAGAAAAAGTTCTGAAAGATGCCAAAGAAAAAAATACCTTACCTGTAGGCTAAGGAAGGAAAGAAAAGGGAATCATATAAAATGCTCAGTTAAAACCACAAAAGGCAGAAAAAGAGTGGAAGACAAAACTAGGAAGAACAAGGGCAACATATAAAAAATAGTAACAAACATGGTAGCTATGAATCCAGCTATATCAGTAGTTACTTTGAGTGTCAACATTCCAAAGGCACCAATTAAAAGACAGATTGTCAGTTGATCAAAAAACAAGATGCAACTATATGCTGTCTACAAGAAACCCACTTTAAATATAAAGACATAGGATTCATCAAGATGGCCGCATGAGAGGTGAGACAGAGAACTCCTCCCAAAACCACAAATACTATGAAAATATAGTTAATTAATACGACTAAACCTAAAACAGCAACAGAAAAGAAGGCTGCACCAGACTGCATACAGACATCACAGACAGAGCAGACCTCAAGAAACAGGGTAACGTACGAAAGCCTTGATCCAGCAGGACCCGAGCCCTTCCCCCACCCCAGCTTACTGGCAGGAGGAAGAGAAACAGAGCGGAGAGGGGGGGGGAAGCCTGGGACTACTGAACACATAGCCTTGGAGATCCACTTTGTGGGCAGAAACCTACTCTGTGTGGTGCTCTGGAGGTTGGGGAGCTGGGACAGGCAGAGTGTGTGAGAGACTGACATTCCGGCCATTTGTGGAGGACGGGATCCACATCTGGCTGCTCTGTGACAGAGGAAAGGCAGGCGGTCTGAGGGGCTTCCTAGCAGCGAGAGGGCTGCTGAAGGGGAGGGGGATGCACGGAGCTTGCGGCACAGGAGAAGGGAGAGCTGGACAAGGTTGTCTGAGCGTGCTCCGCCCAGCAGGTTGGGAACTTTGAGGAGCTTCAGACACTCCATCCCCCTGGCTGGCTCCTCAGTTCCAAGGCCCCCCACTGTAACACGTAGCTCGTTGAGCCTTCTTCCTAGCCTGACAGCACTAGCTCGCAAACCAGCAGTCGCTGCGCTGGTATCAGGCCAGCCAGAGGGAGGCCCTGCCTACATCAGCTAGAGATGCCGACCTCAGAGGCTTACACCTGTGTGCTCGGCCCACTGGCTGTGATACTGGGGACAGGCACCACAGACGGGAATCAGAAAACAGATCTTTCCTCCCCACAGGCACCAGCTCCGCTGCCCAATGAACCCCAACCTCACTCTAGGGGCTGAGCAGCACCAGAGACTGGAGCTTCTGGGCACTAGAGGGCACCACATAGAAATATGAAACATCGAAAGAACCTGGTTCAGACCAAAATCTCACAAACCCCAGAAAAAGGGCCAAATGAAACTGAACTCACCAATCTTCCTGAAAGACAGTTCAAAATAAAAACCATAAACATGCTTATGGAGGTACAGAAAAATATTCAAGAACTCAGGAACGAATTTAAGACAGAGATTCAATCATTAAGAAACTCTATATCTGAAATGAAACATAATATGGAGGAATTTAAAAGCAGATTAAATGTAGTAGATGGAATAGAAATTAGAGAAGAATACAAAGAAGCTGAGGCACAGAGAAAAAAGAATCTCTAAGAATGAAAGAATATTGAGAGAAATGTGTGCCCAATCCAAATGGAACAATATTTGCATTAAAGGGGTACCAGAAGAAGAGAGAGAAAAAAGGATAGAAAGTGTTATCGAGGAGGTAATTGCTGATAATTTCCCCAATCTGGGAAAGGAGATAGTCTCTCAAGACATGGAGGAGCACAGATCTCCCAACACAAGGGACCCAAGGAAGACAACATCAAGACATCTAATAATTAAAATGGCAAAGATCAAGGATAAAGACAGACTATTAAAAGTAGCTAGAGAGAGAAAAATGATCACATACAAAGGAAAATTCATAAGCTATCTTCAGATTTCTCATAGAGAAACCTTACAGGCCAGAAGGGAGTGGCATGATATAGTTCATGCAATGAAGCAGAAGGGCATTGAACCAAGAATACTCTACCCGGCAAGATTGTCACTTAAATTTGAAGGAGGGATTAAACAATTTCAGATAAGCCAAAGCTAAGAGATTTTACCTCCCACAAACCACCTCTACAGTACATTTTGGAGGGACTCCTATAGATGGAAGTATTCCTAAGGCTAAATAGATGTCACCCATGGGATAGACAAAGAGTACAGAATATGATTCATAACATACAAAGAATGGAGGAAGAAGAAAAAGAAAAAGGAGGAATAAAAAGAACCTGAAGGTTGTATTTGTTATAGCATAGGAAGTGAGTTAAATTTGACTGTTAGATAGTTAGGGAATTACCCTTGAGCCTTTGGTAACCATGAATCTAAAGCCTGTAATGGCAATAAGTACATACCTATCGATAATCACCCTAAATGTAAATGGTCTGAATGCACCAATCAAGACATAGAGTCACTGAATGGATAAAAAAACAAGACCCATCTATTTGCTGCCTACAAGAGACTCACCCAAAAACATTCAGAGACTGAAAGGAAAGGGATGGAAAAAGATATTTCATGCAACTAATAGGGAGAAAAAAGCAGGAGTTGCAGTACTTGAATCAGACAAAATAGACTTCAAAACAAAGAAAGTCACAAGAGACAAAGAAGGACATTACATAATGATAAAAGGGTCAGTACAACAAGAAGATAGAACTATTATAAATACCTATGTACTCAATACACGATCACCTATATATAAGAAACAAATACTAACAGAATTAAAGGGGGAAATAGAATGCAGTGCATTCATTTCAGGGGAGTTCAACACACCACTCACTCCAAAGGACAGATCCCGTGCTCGTGGATACGAAGGATTAACATTGTCAAAATGGTCATCCTGCCTAAAGCAATCTACTGAGTTAATGCAATTCCTATCAAAACACCAACAGCAATCTTCATGAACTAGAGCAAATCATTCTAAAATTCATATGGAACCATAAAAGACCCCGAACAGCCAAAGCAATCCTGAGAAGGAAGAAGAAAGCAGGGGGGATTACGCTCCCCAACTTCAAGCTCTACTACAAAGCCACAGTAATCAAGACAATTTGGTACTGGCACAAGAACAGACCTATAGACCAATGGAACACACTAGAGAGCCCTGATATAAACCCAACCATGTATGGTCAATTAATATACGATAAAGGAGCCACAGACATTCAATGGGGAAATGACAGCCTCTTCAACAGCTGGTGTTGGCAAAACTGGACAGCTACATGCAAGAGAATGAAACTGGATTACTGTTTAACCACATACATGAAAGTAAACTCAAAATGGATCAAAGACCTGAATCTAAGTCATGAAACCACAAAACTCTTAGAAGACATCATAGGCAAAAATCTCCTGAATATAAGCTTGAGCAACTTCTTCCTGAACACATCTCCTTGAGCCAGGGAAACAAAAGCAACAATGAACACATGGGACTACATCAAACTAAAAAGCTTCTGTATGGCCAAGGACACCATCAATAGAACAAAAAGGCATCGTATAGTATAGGAGAATATATTTGTATCTGACAAAGGGTTAACATCCAAAACATATAAAGAACTTACACACCTCAACACCCAAAACCCAAATAACCTGATTAAAAAATGGGCAGAGGATATGAAGAGACAAGTCTCCAAAGAAGAAATTCAGATGGCCAACAGACACATGAAAAGATGCTCCACATCACTAATCACCAGGAAAATACAAATTAAAACCACAATGACATACCACCTCACCCCAGTAATGGTGGCCAACATCAAAAAGACTAAGAACAAATGCTGGCAAGGATGCGGAGAAAACCCTCCTACACTGCTGGTGGGAATGTAAGCTAGTTCAACCATTGTGGAAAGCAATATGGAGGTTCCTCAAAAAACTAAAAATAGACCTGGGAATCCCACTCCTTAGAATTTACCCAAATAATACAACTTCTCAGACTCAGAAAGACATATGCACCCCTGTTTATTGCAGCATTTTTTACAATAGCCAAGATATGGAAGCAACCTAAGTATCCATCAGTAGATGAATGGATAAAGAAGATGTGGTACATATACACAATGGAATACTATTCAGCCATAAGAAACAAACAAATCCTACCATTTGCAACAACATGGATGGAGCTGGAGGATATTATGTTCCATGAAATAAGCCAGGCAGAGAGAGACAACTACCAAATGATTTCCCTCCTTTGTGGAGTATAACAATGAAACAAAACTGAAGGAACAAAATAGGAGCAGACTCACAAACTCCAAGAAGGGACTAGTGGTGACCAAAGGGGAGGGGTATGGGAGGGTGGGTCAGGAGGGAGGGAGATGGGGATTGAGGAGGGGTACTATGTTTAGTACACATGGTGTGGGCGTCACAGGGAAAACAGTGTAGCACAGAGAAGGCAAACAGTGAATCTGTGGCATCTTACTACACTGATGGACAGTGACTGCACTGGGGTATGGGTGGGGACTTGATAATATGGGTAAATGTAGTAACCACATTGTTTTTTCATGTGAAACCTTCCTAAGAGTGTATATCAATAATACCTTAATAAAAAAATTAATTAATAAATCCAATGATGCATAAAAGGAATTACACACTATAACCACATGCAATTTATCCCAGCTCGCAAGGCTATTTCAACATTTGAATATCAATTAATGCCATCATGTCCACAGCGTAAAAAAGAAAAATCACATGATCATATCAAGAGAGGCAAAAACCATTGACAAATGATAAAAACTTTCAGTAAACTAGGAATACAGGGGAACTTCCTCAGCTCGATAAAGAACATCTACAAGAAACCTATAGCTAACATCATACTTAATGGTGAGAAACTAAAAGTTCTACCACTAATATCAGAAACAAGGTGTGAGTCCGGGCAGAAGAAATCCGGGGGCAAAATGCCTCTAAAAACCGAAATCAGTCAAAGGAAAGAATAAAGTTTAAAATCCGTTTATTGCTTACAAAGTGCAGTACAGGGCGGTTTCTCTCTCCTCTGCTCCAGAAGAAGCCAGCAAGTAAGCCAGCACCCTCCCCTCAACCTCTAAGGTTCAGACACACCCTCGGTTGACCAGGTAATTACCCACTGACTTGGAGATGAACTTCTCTCCCCCCGAGGATATGCAAATGCACTAAAGCCAGGCAAGATATTCGGGAAATGTTACAATTTACCCACACAGGGTAAGGATGTCTCCTCTCACAACTTTTCAACATCATACTGGAAGTCCTAGGTAATGCAATAAGGTTAAAAAAAAGGGGGGGGAGGAATAAAAGATATACTGATTGGGAAAGAAGAAATAATGCTGTCTCTGTTTAGAGACATCTTAATTGTCTATGTAGAAAGTCCATAAGAATCAACAAAAAAGGTCCTGAAACTGTTAAGCAACTAGAGCATGTTTTCAGGATACAAAGTTAACATACAAAAGTCAGTCGTTTCCTGAATACCAACAACAAACAAGTGGAACTTGAAATTTAAACAATACCATTTACTTTTGCACCCAAAAAACCCAAAATACTTTTAAACTATATATATAAAATGCATATGATAAAAACTATAAGTCGCTGGTAGAAGAAATGAAAGAACTAAATAAATGGAGAGATAGTCCATGTTTGTGGACAGGGAGAATCAATGTTGTCAAGGTACCAGGTCCTCCCCACTTCATCTATAGATACGATGTAATCCCAATCAAAATCCCAGCAAGTCATTTTGTGGATATCAACAAACGGATTCTAAACTTTGTAGGGAGAGGCAAAAGACTCAGAATAACCAATACAGTATCGAAGGAGAAGAACTAAGTGGGGGAGCTGACACTACCTGACTTCAAGGCTTCCTATAAAGCTGCAATCATCAAGAGTGTGTGGTATCGGTGAAAAAATAGACAAATGCATCACTGAAACAGAGCTGAGATCTCAGAAATAGACCCCCATAAATACAGTCAACAGATCTCCAACAAAGGAGCCAAGACAATACAGTGGAGCCAAGACAGCCTTTTCAACAGATGATGCTGGAAAAAGCGGACATCCGCATGCAAAAAAAAAAAACTGATGTAGACACAGATCTTCCATCCTTTATAAAAACTAACTCAGAAGGTACCACAGACCTAAAAGTAAAATACAAAACTATTAAACTCCTAGAAGATAACAAAGGAGAAAAATCTAGATGACTATGGGTTTGGCAATGACATTTTCGACACGACACCAAAGGTATGATCGATGGAAGAAAGAACTGATGAGCTGGACTTCATTCAAATTATAGATTTCTGCTCTGTGAAGACACCATCAAGAGAATGAAAACACTGCAATAGATACATCTGAAAAAGGACTGTTACCCAAACTATACAAGAGCTCTTCAAACTCAGTAAAAATCAAACAACCTAAGACCTTAATGGAATCTCATCAAACAAGATATACAGGTGGCAAATAAGCATAGGAAAACATGCTCCACATCATATGTCACTAGGGAAATGCCCGCTAAAATACCAGGATACCCCCACACACCTAGTAGAATATCTGAAACCCAGAACCCTGACAACATTAAATGCTGACAAGGATGTGAAGAACGGGAGCTCTCATTCATTGCTGGTGAGAACTGCTTTTGAAGACATTTTGATGGTTTCTTATAAAACTAAACATATTCCTACCATAGGATCTAACAATCACACTCCTTTGTATTTACCCAGTGAAATAAAATCTTATGACCACACAAAACCTGCCCACAAAGGTTTATGGTTGTTTTATACACAACTGCCAACACTTGGAAGCAACCAAGATGTCTATCAGTAGGTGAATGGATAAATAAACCACGGTCCATCCAGACAATGAAATATTATTCAGGGCTAAAATGAAATGAGAGAGCAAGCCATGAAAAGACAGGGAGGAATCTTAAATACATATTACCAGGTGGAAAAGCCAATCTGAAAAAGCTACGTATTATATGATTCCAACCTTATGACATTCTGGAAAAGTCAAAACGATGGGGACAATAAAAACATCCGTGGTTTCCAGGGGAATAGGGGAAGGGAGGGATGGGAAAGCAGAGAACAAAGGATTTTTAAGAGCAGAGAAAATACTCTGTGCGATGCTCTAATAGTGGATACATATCATGACACATTCATCAAAACTCATAAATGTATAAAACCAAGAGGGAACCCTCGTGTATGAACTTTGGGTGATTATGATGTGTCCATGTAGGGTCATCAATTGTAAGAAACATCCACCCTGGTGGGGTTGTTGATAATGGGGAAGGTGGTGGGTGGTCGGTGGGGAGACGCAAAGGGATACTGGAGTCTGTATCGTCCTCTCAATTTTGCTGTAAAACTAACCACACTCTAAAAAAATTAATTCTTAAAGTAACAATAGCTGTCCCTTGCATAATCCAGGACAGTATTCAGAGAAGAGAAAGGAGACCCCAGTCCTCCTAGATGGCCCTGCTGTGCACTCAGGAGGCCTGGTTATCCAGTAAGAGCAGAGGTTGGTTCCCACGGAAGATGAAGCCAACCACTTGTTTAGTCAGCCACAAACCCCTGATGAGCACTCCCGGGAGAGGGGCACAGGGAGGAAGAGAAGGGCAAAGGTGGGCAGGGCGGGCCTCCGGATTTTGAAGGCCTAATGGTCTGTCAACACTGACAAAAACAGGCCATTCCCATACAATGGGCCAAGTGAGGGGAGCTTAGAGAAGGGCAATTAATCCAGAGGGGAGGAGGGGAGGAGGGGAGGAGGAGGAGAACAGCCTCCTGGGTGAGACAGTCTCCCAGTGTGAACTCCTGAGAGGTGAGCCGGAACAACCGGGAAAAGGTGTGGGGCCGGGGTCCAAAGTCAGCCCATGTAATGGGAACGCGAGTGCAATGCACAGACCAGCAGGAACCCGGTGCGTTCAGGGAACTACGCCAGGTCTGGGTCACTAAACAAGTTACACGTTTACTCTTTACATGTCACCTTCTCCACCAAACTGTGAACACCATCAGAAAGGGACCCGATGGCTCCAAGGTTCTGTAAGACGTCTGTGGCACACGGTCCACCGTTCAAACTTCAGCACCCAGCACACCGAACAAAGGCCCAATAAACCACTGCTGAATAACATGTAAAGAGTATTAGAATTTAAAAAAGAATTTTAGGAAAACAAAGAGAAGTAGGAAGTGGCTATGTTCTCAATAGCCTTTATTTCATACTAAGGAGCGTGGCCTTGCCCTTGCAAGTGGCTGGAAGCTACTCAAGTGGTTTTGAGTTTTACAGCACTTCCAATTGATTACTCAGGAAAAAGACAGACTTACCCTGGGGGAGAACGAAGCAAGAGGCTGTTTCCACAGTCCAGGGCAGAGAAAATGAAGCTCTGATAAGGGAGAAGGAATTAGGTAGGAAGAACAGGTTTAAGAAATGCTGACATCTGAAAAGCAGGAAAACCTACGTGGCCGCACAGGATGAGGTGAGGGAGGAAGGTCTAGGAGGAATCTCACTGTGGTGGCTTCATTAACTGCCTGGTGTGGGCCGACTGGACAGAACACAGAAGGGCAGGGCGAGCCTAGACCGGAAATGGGGGAGGCTGGAAATGATTGTTCTACTTTTGGAACTGCTGACAACGAGGTGCCTCTAGCACAGCGCCACTGCTGGTGACCGCCACAAGGGGGAAACAGTCCCAGGGGTCTGTTAGCATCCGAATGGATAAACAAAAGTGGTAACTACACACAACAAAATAATATTCATCCTTTAAAAGAAATGAGTACTGACACATGCTACAACATGGATGAAACTTGAAAGCCTATTAAGTGAAAGAAGCCAGATACAAAAGGACAAAGGTTATATGATTCCACTTACATAAAATATCCAGAATAGGGAAATTCATAGGAAAAGTGGATGAGAGATTACCAGGGTCTGGGGCGGTGGGAGGATGGGGAGTCACAGAGTTTTTGACTAAAGTGATGAAAAGTTTTAGAAATAGTGGTGATGGTGACACAACACTGTGACTGTACTAAAGGTCACTGAATTGTACATGTAAAAACAGCTAAAATGGCAAATTTCATTATGGCTATTTTACCACGATAAAAAAATGTGAATGGACAGGGAAGACAGTGTAGCTCAGAGAAGACAAATAGGGACTCTGTGGCATCTTACTACGCTGATGGACAGTGACTGCATTGGGGTATGGGGGGGGACTCAATAATAAGGGTGAATGTAATAACCACATTGTTTGTCTTGTGAAACCTTCCTAAGAGTGTATATCAATGATACCTTGAGAAAAAAATGTGAATGGATAGACAGACACTTGCCAAAGATGATCAGTTTGAACTATCTGCTGCCCGACCTATACAGTTTCAGGAGTTATTTTAAGGACACGCAGTCCACTGACTTCATTCCTCCAGGCGGCCTTAGGTTTTTCCCCTCATCACAGTGGATATTCAGAAAGCTCTCTTTGGAACCCTAATGAGTTCTGCCCTCCACTTCCAACCAAGAACACCTACAGGCAACAGGGGGGTTCCTACAAGGCCATTCCCTACATGAAGACCTTCAAAGACATTTCTTCCAGACTCCAGTCCAGAAAGTCTTTCTGTCCTCGTAATACTGGATGGTTTCTCTTCGTGGTCAATGAAAATCCTGTGTAGATCAGGAAGACCAAAGACAAATGCGCCACTCACCCTTGATGACTCTAGGATCACAGAACCTACAGAGACGACAGTCACCTCTGCCGCTGGTCAGGAGCCACTCGCTCACTCTTCATTTACCTGAAGAAGGTTTTTACTTATTTCCATATTTCCATCATAATACATGAACACATTTAGAGAAGCCAGGAAACCCACCGGGACATGGAACAAGGAATAAAAGAAACTCACCTGGGATTTGTTGTTCATTTTCTGTTGCTCTTGGAAGAGCAGGGAGAGCTGGGAAGGCACACCCGAGAGAGAAGGAAGGAGGAACAGAATAATGAGCGCTGGCTGTCCTTGTATCTCCTCAATTTTCTACTAAAAACTATACACCAGCTGGGTCATCTCTGATCCTGGAGAAGAAAAGGAAGATAACATCCACCCCTTAGAGCCTGTTTAAACCTGCAATGTTCTCTCCTGCTTTAACTACTATGCCCCTCTCACTGACACACAAACACTTAAAATAGAATTATTAAGCAAACAATAGCATCTCAAAATATGAAATATGATGTCCTCTTTAAAACTGATGTTGCAGGGGAAGATAAAGCGCAAAGACTATGTTGTTTATCTCTTTTACTACCAATAATGTTAAAGCCTTGATTCCGAGAATCCTCGTGAATGTTTGGAAAAAGGGAATGGGTGGCTTTAACAAAGGTCGTTTCTAAAACTCTCTTTTCGAATTTGATTGCGGTTCCTCAAAAGGATCTTTTAAGAGGTAATTTGTTTCTGCACGTCTGCGTGCCCAGCAGCAGGCCAGGAGCCCGCGCCTGACGTCTCCCCACCTCTTCCTGACCCTGACAAGCCGCTGCCCTTTTCAGTCTTTCTTCCCTCCTGTCAAAGGAGACAAAGGTGACCCTGCAGCTTCCCGAACGACTCCTCCTGACCCTGTGAGATCCGGAAAGCCAGAGCCTGTGCAGACGCAGGCCGCGGTGACCGGACGCGGTTACACAGCCGCGCAGCTCCTGGGAAGACCTGGAGGAGGAGGAGCGGAGGGCCGGGCGGGGCTGCAGACAAACCTGCCGGCATCCCCTCGCCGCCGCCCGCGGCCCCGGCCCCCTTCCCTCCTCCGCACACGGACGGCCGGTTCCGCCGTGCGGACCGAGGAGCGAGGGAGCCGGGGCTCCGGGGCGCCGGCAGCCCCGGCCCGGCAGGCGGCGCGGACCCGGCCCGGCGGCCTTACCTCGCGCAGCCGCCGTCCGGCGGGTCTCCTCCGTCTCCGCGGCGATGCGCCGCCTCGGCCGTTACGAGGATGGAGACCCCGCAGCGAGAGCGGCCTCTCCCCAAACGCAGCCCTTTCCCGGGGCCCCACCCCAACACTGAGGGTGGACACGGCTCCGCGGG
>JAQQAC010019126.1:35829-57953 GCA_029783875.1 Phataginus tricuspis
CTATCCCCAAAGCCAATCAAGGGATAGACAAAGAGTACAGAATATGATACCTAATATATAAAGAATGGAGGAGGAAGAAAAAGGAGGAGGAAAAGAAACTTTAGACTGTGTTTCTAATGGCATATGAAGTGAGTTAAGTTAGACTCTCAGACAGTAAGGAAGTTACCCTAGAACCTTTGGTAACCACCAATCTAAAGTTTCCAATGGCAATAAGTACATACCTATCGATAAGCACCTTAAATGTAAATGCTCTGAATGCACCAATCAAAAGACATAGAGTCACTGAATGGATAAAAAACAAGACCCATCTATATGCTGCCTACAAGAGACTCACTTTAAACCCAAAGACATACACAGACTAAAAGGAAAGGGATGGAAAAAAGATATTTCATGCAACCAGTAGGCAGAAAAAAGCAGTACTTGTATCAGACAAAATAGACTTCAAAACAGTCACAAGAGACAAACAAGGGCATTACATAATGATAAAGGGTTCAATCCACCAAGAAGATATAACCATTATAAATATCTATACACCCAACACAGGAGCACCTACATATGTGAAACAAATACTAATAGAATTAAAAGGGGAAACAGAATGCAATGCATTCATTCTAGGAGACTTCAACACTCCACTCACTCCAAAGAACAGATCAACCAGACAGAAAATAAGTAAGGAGACAGAAGCACTGAACAACACATTAGAACAGATGGACCTAACAGACATCTACAGAACTCTACACCCAAAAGCAGCAGAATAAACATTCTTCTCAAGTGCACACAGAACATTTTCAAGAATAGATCATATACTAGGCCACAAAAAGAGCCTCGGTAAATTCAGAAACGTTGAAATTGCACCAACCAGTTTCTTAGACCACAAAGGTATGAAACTAGAAATATGCAAAGAAAATGAAAAATCCCACAAACACATGGAGGCTTCACAGCATGCTCCTAAATAACCAATGGATCAATGACCAAATAAAAACAGAGATCAAGCAATATATATGCAGACAAAGGACAACAATAATTCAACACCACAAACTCTGTGGGATGCAGCGAAAGCCATGCTAAGAGGAAAGTATATTGCAATACAGGCCTCAGGAAAGAAGAACAATTCCATATGAACAGTATAAACTCACAATTAACAAAACTAGAAAAAGAAGAACAAATGAGGCCCAAAGTCAGTAGAAGGAGGGACATAATAAAGATTAGAGCAGAAATAAATAAAATTGAGAAGAAAAAACAATAGAAAGAATCAAGGAAAGCAGGAGCTGGTTCTTCAAGAAAATAAACAAAACAGATAGCCGCCCAGACAGACTTATCAAGAAAAAAAGAGAGTCTACTCACATAAACAGAATCAGAAATGGGAAAGGAAAAATCTCTACGGACACCAGAAAAATACAAAGAATTATTAGAGAATACTATGAAAAATTATATGCTAACAAATTGGACAAACTAGAGGAAATGCTCAGCTTTCTAGAAAAATACAACCTTCCAAGGCTGACCCAGAAAGAAACAAAATCTGAACACACCAATTATCAGCAATGAAATTTGGTAATCAAAAAACTACCTAAGAACAAAACCCCTGGACCAGATAGATGACTTTACTGCTGAATTTTATCCAACATTTAGTGAATACCTACTACCCATCCTCCTTAAAGTTTTCCAAAAAGTAGAAGAGGGAATACTTCCAAACTCATTCTATGAGGCCACCATAACTCTAATACCAAAACCCAGCAAAGGCACCACAAAAAAAAGAAAATTACAGACCAATATCCCTGATGAACATAGATGCAAAAATACTCAACAAAATATTAGCAAACCGACTTCAAAAGTACATCAAAAGATCATCCATCATGATCAAGTAGGATTCACCCCGGGGATGCACAGATGATACAACGTTCGAAAATCCATCAACATCATCTACTACATCAACAAAACGAAGGAAAAAAACACATGATTATCTCCATAGATGCTGAAAAAACATTCGACAAAATTCAACATCCATTCATGATAAAAACTCAACAAAATGGGTAGAGAGGGCAAGTACCTCTATAATAAAGGCCATATACGACAAACCCACAGCCAACATTATACTTGAGAGGGAGAAGCTGAAAGCTTTTCCTTTACGATCGGGAACAAGACAAGGATTCCTACTTGCCCCACTTCTATTCAACACAGTCCTGGAGGTTCTAGCCACAGCAATCAGACAACAGAGAAAAATAAAAGGCATCCAGATTGGCAAGGAAGAAGTTAAACTCTCCCTGTTTGCAGATGACATGATAATGTACATAAAAAACCCTAAATCCACTCCAAAACGACTAGAAGTGATATCTGAATTCAGCAAAGTTGTGGGATACAAAACCAATACACAGAAATCTGTTACATTCCTATACACTAACGATGAACTAGCAGAAAGGGAAATCAGGAAAACAATTCCATTCACAGTTGCATCAAAAAGAATAAAATACCTAGGAATAAACCTAACCAAGGAAGTGAAAGACCTATACCCTGGAAACTACAAGACACCCCTAAGAGAAATTAAAGAGGACACTAACAAATGGAAATTCCTTCCATGCTCCTGGGTAGGAGGAATGAATATTGTCAAAATGGCCATCCTGCCTAAAGCAATCTACAGATTCAATGCAATCCCTATCAAAATACCAACAGCAGTCTTCAACAAACTGGAAGAAATAGTTTTGAAATTCACATGGAACCACAAAAGACCTGTAAGAGCCAAAGCAATCCTGAGAAAGAAGAATAAAGCAGGGTAATCTCGCTTCCCAACTTCAAGCTCTACTACAAAGCCACAGTAACCAAGGCAATTTGGTACTGGCACAAGAACAGACCCACAGACCAGTGGAACAGAATAGAGAGCCCAGATATTAACCAAGCATACATGGTCAATTAATATACGATAAAGGAGCCATGGATATACAATGGGGAAATGACAGCCCCTTCAACAGCTGGTGTTGGCAAAACTAGACAGCTACATGCAAAAGAATGAAACCGGATTACTGTGTAACTCCATACACAAAGGTAAACTCGAAATGTTTCAAAGACCCGAATGTATGTCATGAAACCATAAAACTCTTACAAGGAAATACAGGCAAAACTCTCTTGAATATAAACATAAGCAACTTCCTCATGAACATATCTCCACGGGCAAGGGAAACAAAAGCAAGAATGAACAAGTGGGACTATATCAAACTAAAAAGCTTCTATACAGCAAAGGACACCATCAGTAGAACTAAAAGACATCCTACGAAAGGGAGAATATATTCATAAATGACATATCTGATATGGAGTTGACATCCAAAATATTCAAAGAGCTCACACACCTCAACAAACCAAAAGCAAATAATCCAATTAAGAAATGGGCAAAGGACATGAATAGACACTTCTCCAAAGAAGAAATTCAGATGGCCAACAGGCACATGAAAAGATGCTCCACATCACGAATCATCAGAGAAATGCAAATTAAAGCCACAATGAGGTATCACCTCACACCAGTGAGGATGGCCACCATCCAAAAGACAAACAACAACAAATGTTGGCGAGGATGTGGAGAAACGGGAACCCTCCTTCACTGCTGGTGGGAATGTAAATTAGTTCAACCTTTGTGGAAAGCAGTATGGAGGTTCCTCAAAAAACTCAAAATAGAAATACCATTTGACCCAGGAATCCCACTCCTAGGAATTCACCCTAAGAATACAGCAGCCCAGTTTGAAAAAGACATATGCACCCTTATGTTTATCACAGCACTATTTACAATAGGCAAGAAATGGAAGCAACCTAAGTGTCCACCAGTAGATGAATGGATAAAGAAGATGTGGTACACATACACAATGGAATATTATTCAGCCATAAGAAGAAAACAAATCCTACCATTTGCAACAACATGGACGGAGCTAGAGGGTATCATGCTCAGTGAAATAAGGCAGGCGGAGAAAGACAAGTATCAAATGGTTTCACTCATCTGTGGAGTATAAGAACAAAGAAAAATCTGAAGGAACAAAACAGCAGCAGACTCACAGAACCCAAGAATGGACTAACAGTTGCCAAAGGGAAAGGGACTGGGGGGGGATGGGTGGGAAGGGAGGGATAAGGGGGCAAAGGGGCATTATGATTAGCACGCATAATGGAGGAGGTGGGGCACGGGGAAGGCAGTATAACACAGAGAAGACAAGTGACTCTATAGCATCTTACCACACTGATGGACAGTGACTGTACTGGGGTATGTGGGGGGGGACTTGATAATGGGGGGGAGTCTAGTAACCATAATGTTGCTCATGTGGTTGTATATTAATGATATCAAAAAATAAAATAAAAGACCAAAAATAAAAATAAAAACAATGTGGAAGGCTGCGACCCTGGACATATTTAAAGTCACAGAAGCCACTTGGTCAGTCAGGTGATCTGGACAGACGCTCCCCCACGTGCATCCCAGGACCAAGCATCGGCCCCCCGGGATGCTTGTCAGGACATCTAGGTGAGTGTCTGTGCAAGTCACCTTCCCTGCTAACAACACTCCATCCTGGAAACAAGAAAGGGACTTGTCCTTAAGCCTGGTCCTTCCCTACTGAGGAGCGGCCGGAGGATTGTCCTCCTCACGCCTGCCGGGATGCAGGGAACAGAAGGACCAGCCCATCGAATGTGCAGCTGATGCACAGCCAGGGGGACCAACCCGCCTGGTTTGCCTGGAACCCCCTTGGGTTTAGCAAATGGAGCCCCCAGTCCTGGGAGACCCTCTAGTTCCAGGCAAACCAGGATGGTTGGTCACCCCACAGCACAGGGACCTTCCTTCTGAGGTCCCTTCCAGCTCTAACAGTTCATAGCTCAAAAGCTCATGGCAGACCCCATCTGGGAGGCTCAGGAACGGGTGTGGGGGGAGAAGGATGCCTGAGGAAGGTGGCAGGTGGGCGCCCTGCAGATCTGCCCCCCGACCCAGCACGTCACATTAGCCATCCCAAAAGGCAGACCCAAACTCAGTGGAGACACGGGAAATGGAAAGGGGCATCAAACAGAACAAATGGGGTGGTGACCCTGTGTGGGGTCAATTTGGAAAGGCTGGTTCCCAGTTCAGGCTCACTTTTCAAAACAGGCATAATATACACCGAGGGGCGAGCAGTGCTAGCCACGGGACAGCCAATCCCTCGGAAAGAGGTGATGGCCGGAGGGGGACAGAGCAGCTTCCAGCCACCCCTTCCCCTGCTGGGAGCAGGAGGAGGAAGCCCCACAAATGCCCACTCCTCCAGAAGCTGGACGGGTCCGTCCCCCACCCTGCTACCGGGCGCCGGGCAGTCCCAGGGCAGCCCCACACCCCACCTCACAGGGACCACCCCTCTGAGGCCAGGGCTTCCCCAGGAGCCTGGCAGGGAGAGGCTGACATGCTGAGCCGCTTCACTTGGGCTATGATGAGGTCACCGGAGCCTCCCGCCCCGGGTCTCCTCCCAGGAGGCTGGGTCACAGGGCCACACATGCGCAGCTCAAGCGCACGTCCACTCCATTATGGCCAGGAGGGCAGAATTCTTAGCTGAATGCCCCTCCACCCTGCCCTGGGCCCAGGCCAGGGCACCATCCCTCTCCTTGGCTGCAGGCCTGGCATGGGGCCCAGGAGAAGCATCAAGCCCATCTGCCTTGCAGATGAGTTTCAGCTCCAGGCAAGTTTGCTATAGATTCACTGGGACCAAAGAAATGTACAGCAAAGGGTTCTTGGGGTGAAAAGGTCATACCCAACTTTATTTCCAGGTAAGCTCAGTCACTAAAATCCTGTTCACTCAGAGCAAGTCTATGCCATCACTGCTGCTTCGGATACAGCAGGCCGGTCTCTACCTCTGGGCCTCTCTGCACAGCCGTCCCGCACAGCCTTCCTCTGGGCCTCTCTGCACAACCGTCCCGCACAGACGTCCTCTGGGCCTCTCTGCACAGCCGGCCCGCACAGACGTCCTCTGGGCCTCTCTGCACAGCCGTCCCGCACAGACGTCCTCTGGGCCTTTCTGCACAGCTGGCCTGCACAGATGTCCTCTGGGCCTCTCTGCACAGCCGTCCCGCACAGGCGTCCTCTGGGCCTCTCTGTAGAGCCGTCCCACAGCAAAGGGAAGCAGGTGGTTAGAGTGGAACCAAACCAATGAACTAGTAGCTGTTTTATTACAACACAAACTGCACAGCTCTGATTTTAGCCAGTTAAGCTCACAGCCAACAAACACACCCAACTTATCGGCTTCTCAGGGACCCTCTAAGAGGCTCTCCTGCACCCAACGCGGGGCTGGGAGAGCGGGAAGGAAGCAGGAGCGCACAGCTATTCCCCGGAAGAAGGCCCTGGGGACCTCCTCGATGTCCTCCCCGAGCCGTGGCTCCTCTCTCCGCTCCAGCTCTTCTCCCACTTCTTCCAGGAGGTGCTCTGGGTCCAGGTCCCTGGAGTCTTCATCATCAGGGTGGGAACGCACAGCCTCCTGAGGTGGTAGCTCCTGGGGTCCCGGCCCTTCTTTCCCCAGCACAGGACAGGCCCCACTGGGGGGTCAGGCCCTTTGGCACCATTCTAGCTTCTTTTTCCTGACACAAGTTGATTAAGGAGGCCTTGATTTGGGGAGCTTAAAAATTATTTTGTAGGGTCTAAGTGACAGTGACATAAGTGAGAATCCTATTAGGTCATCTATCCTTACCTTTTACAACTCAAACTCCTAAATTCTTTTTGGGGGGTTTATTTATTTGTCTATTTTTATTTTGGTATCATTAATATAAAATCACACAAGCAACATCGTGCTGACTAGACTCCCCCCATTATCCAGTCCCCCCACACACCCCATTGCAGTCACTGTCCATCGGCATTGGAAGAGACTACAGAGTCGCTACTTGGCTTCTGTGCTACACTGCCTTCCCTGTGCTCCCCCACGTTATGTGTGCTGATCATAATGCCCCTTATTCCCCTTCTCCCTCCCTTTCCACACCCCCCGCCCCCCAGTACCTTTCCCTTTGGTAACCAAACTCCTAAATTCTTATTTCCAAAAAATCTCTGGAAAAGATGACCTTTCTCAGAAGAATGAAAATGGGCTCAGAGTCAGAAGGACCTGGATTCAAGCCATGGGCCAGCCACCTGGTAGACATGGGTCTTGAGCAAATGTTAAAGCCTTTGGGCCTCATTCTCCTGACCTTTGAAATGGCAAACACCCAGTCACAGAGATATTAAAAGAACCAAAGGGAACAAGCCTGACAGTATGATCTTGTCAGCTCTCAGCAATGCTCAAAAAATGCTAGTTCCTCCCTCCTCACCATTCTCTCCCACCTCTGGATCACATCAGGTCGGTAACCATGACACTCCTATACTGTGTGCTGCTGCCATCTACAATCTGAGGGGTGTCTTTTTGGCCTCATTTTTGTTCTTTTTTAAAGTAATGAGAAGCTACAGAATTGTTAGGAAATGATCCAGGGAGGGAAGATGAAGACATGAACCTCATTTCTCATGGTTTTCCCAAGTCTTGAGCCTTACCTGGCTGGTCAGGATCTGAATTCCCATGTCCTTTCCTTCCTGTTACGGGTACAGGAGGAGCTGCAGATTCATCTCCAGGAGATCTCTGCACTGTCTTCCTTTGAGGGGTTCCATCTTGTCCATTTGCTATGCCTGTATCACCCCCACCCACAACCAGGAAGGACATTTGTCAATTTCTCTCTAAATGAAAAGGTCCAGGGACTCCCCACAGTTTGTCTCTCTCCTCATTCTCAATCTAGTGAGTTCTCTTGCATCCCTTTTCCCAATCATTTCTTTTTCCCCCTGGATCACCATCTCTTTATGTTTCTCCTCATAGCCTGCATTTTCCAAGAAGTCATCCTTAGCTAAGAATTTAAAACATCCATCCCACCTGTAACCTAAGACTTTATAATTCACTACCTAGAAGTGAGGTGGCCACAGCTTCCTGGATACACTAGCAGGAGTCCTGGTCTTTCCTCAGGTTCTGGAGCTGAGCCAGGGAAGTTCTGCTCCCTGCAGACTCCTCTTACACTCTGCTTCTGCTCTGCCTTCACTGGAGCACATGTCCTGTTTCCAGCTGACTTGCTTACCTCGTGCCTTGGGTTTCTCGGTCTGCATTTTGGCTGGCATGGGACTGGGCAAAGTTGGGTCCTGAGAATGGGACAGAAAAATAAGAAAATATAAATGAAGTCACATCATTGTGTTTTTAATAAGAGTGGGGTGCTACAGCATGATGGGTAGAGTTAGGGGAGTCATATTAGTTTCTGTGAGCCTAAGACTGTTTAAATAAATGACAGCAAAGACAAAAGCACTCATCAGTCCCACTCTGTGTGACATTAGTCAACGTAAGGCTTTGTGCGCAGAGAAGGAAATAAAGCTAGGCCACAAACATGATAAAAATTGGTAAATTAAAAGTTAAACTGGTAACTAGACTTTTCATGGTGATCTCTGTAGTGCTTACAGATATCAAATTACAATGTTGTATACCTGAAAATTACATAATGTTACATACTAATTTCACCTCAATAAAAAAGCTTGGAAGAGAAAGTGAAAAATCTGTATTTCAGAGCTTCCAGGTTTCCAGTGCTACACATAATGGGCTTGGAAATTACCACCCTCTTCTAAGAACAAAGCAGAATGTCCAAGGATCGTGGGACAACTACAAAATGTGTAACATATGCATAATGAGAACACCAGAAGAGGAAGAAAAAGACAAAGGAACCCAAAAAATAATGAAAACAACAGTGACTGAGAATTTCCCCAAATTAATGTCAGATGCCAAACACGAAGCTGGAAGCTCAAAACACCAAGAAGGATAAACAACTACACCTACAGATATCATTTTCAAACTAGAGAAAATCAAAGATAAAGAAAAAGTTCTGAAAGATGCCAAAGAAAAAAATACCTTACCTGTATGCTAAGGAAGGAAAGAAAAGGGAATCACATAAAATGCTCAGTTAAAACCACAAAAGGCAGAAAAAGAGTGGAAGACAAAACTAGGAAGAACAAAGGCAACATATAAAAAATAGTAACAAACATGGTAGCTATGAATCCAGCTATATCAGTAGTTACTTTGAGTGTCAACATTCCAAAGGCACCAATTAAAAGACAGATTGTCAGTTGATCAAAAAACAAGATGCAACTATATGCTGTCTACAAGAAACCCACTTTAAATATAAAGACATAGGATTCATCAAGATGGCCGCATGAGAGGTGAGACAGAGAACTCCTCCCAAAACCACAAATACTATGAAAATATAGTTAATTAATACGACTAACCCTAAAACAGGAACAGAAAAGAAGGCTGCACCAGACTGCATACAGACATCACAGACAGAGCAGACCTCAAGAAACAGGGTAACGTACGAAAGCCTTGATCCAGCAGGACCCGAGCCCTTCCCCCACCCCAGCTTACTGGCAGGAGGAAGAGAAACAGAGCGGAGAGGGGGGGGAAGCCTGGGACTACTGAACACATAGCCTTGGAGATCCACTTTGTGGGCAGAAACCTACTCTGTGTGGTGCTCTGGAGGTTGGGGAGCTGGGACAGGCGGAGTGTGTGAGAGACTGACATTCCGGCCATTTGTGGAGGACGGGATCCACATCTGGCTGCTCTGTGACAGAGGAAAGGCAGGCGGTCTGAGGGGCTTCCTAGCAGCGAGAGGGCTGCTGAAGGGGAGGGGGATGCACGGAGCTTGCGGCACAGGAGAAGGGAGAGCTGGACAAGGTTGTCTGAGCGTGCTCCGCCCAGCAGGTTGGGAACTTTGAGGAGCTTCAGACACTCCATCCCCCCTGGCTGGCTCCTCAGTTCCAAGGCCCCCCACTGTAACACGTAGCTCGTTGAGCCTTCTTCCTAGCCTGACAGCACCAGCTCGCAAACCAGCAGTCGCTGCGCTGGTATCAGGCCAGCCAGAGGGAGGCCCTGCCTACATCAGCTAGAGATGCCGACCTCAGAGGCTTACACCTGTGTGCTCGGCCCACTGGCTGTGATACTGGGGACAGGCACCACAGACGGGAATCAGAAAACAGATCTGTCCTCCCCACAGGCACCAGCTCCGCTGCCCAATGAACCCCAACCTCACTCTAGGGGCTGAGCAGCACCAGAGACTGGAGCTTCTGGGCACTAGAGGGCACCACATAGAAATATGAAACATCGAAAGAACCTGGTTCAGACCAAAATCTCACAAACCCCAGAAAAAGGGCCAAATGAAACTGAACTCACCAATCTTCCTGAAAGACAGTTCAAAATAAAAACCATAAACATGCTTATGGAGGTACAGAAAAATATTCAAGAATTCAGGAACAAATTTAAGACAGAGATTCAATCATTAAGAAACTCTATATCTGAAATGAAACATAATATGGAGGAATTTAAAAGCAGATTAAATGTAGTAGATGGAATAGAAATTAGAGAAGAATACAAAGAAGCTGAGGCACAGAGAAAAAAGAATCTCTAAGAATGAAAGAATATTGAGAGAAATGTGTGCCCAATCCAAATGGAACAATATTTGCATTAAAGGGGTACCAGAAGAAGAGAGAGAAAAAAGGATAGAAAGTGTTATCGAGGAGGTAATTGCTGATAATTTCCCCAATCTGGGAAAGGAGATAGTCTCTCAAGACATGGAGGAGCACAGATCTCCCAACACAAGGGACCCAAGGAAGACAACATCAAGACATCTAATAATTAAAATGGCAAAGATCAAGGATAAAGACAGACTATTAAAAGTAGCTAGAGAGAGAAAAATGATCACATACAAAGGAAAATTCATAAGCTATCTTCAGATTTCTCATAGAGAAACCTTACAGGCCAGAAGGGAGTGGCATGATATAGTTCATGCAATGAAGCAGAAGGGCATTGAACCAAGAATACTCTACCCGGCAAGATTGTCATTTAAATTTGAAGGAGGGATTAAACAATTTCAGATAAGCCAAAGCTAAGAGATTTTACCTCCCACAAACCACCTCTACAGTACATTTTGGAGGGACTCCTATAGATGGAAGTATTCCTAAGGCTAAATAGATGTCACCCATGGGATAGACAAAGAGTACAGAATATGATTCATAACATACAAAGAATGGAGGAGGAAGAAAAAGAAAAAGGAGGAATAAAAAGAACCTGAAGGTTGTATTTGTTATAGCATAGGAAGTGAGTTAAATTTGACTGTTAGATAGTTAGGGAATTACCCTTGAGCCTTTGGTAACCATGAATCTAAAGCCTGTAATGGCAATAAGTACATACCTATCGATAATCACCCTAAATGTAAATGGTCTGAATGCACCAATCAAAAGACATAGAGTCACTGAATGGATAAAAAAACAAGACCCATCTATTTGCTGCCTACAAGAGACTCACCCAAAAACATTCAGAGACTGAAAGGAAAGGGATGGAAAAAGATATTTCATGGAACTAATAGGGAGAAAAAAGCAGGAGTTGCAGTACTTGAATCAGACAAAATAGACTTCAAAACAAAGAAAGTCACAAGAGACAAAGAAGGACATTACATAATGATAAAGGGTCAGTACAACAAGAAGATATAACTATTATAAATACCTATGTACTCAATACACGATCACCTATATATAAGAAACAAATACTAACAGAATTAAAGGGGGAAATAGAATGCAGTGCATTCATTTCAGGGGAGTTCAACACACCACTCACTCCAAAGGACAGATCCCGTGCTCGTGGATACGAAGGATTAACATTGTCAAAATGGTCACCCTGCCTAAAGCAATCTACAGAGTTAATGCAATTCCTATCAAAACACCAACAGCAATCTTCATGAACTAGAGCAAATCATTCTAAAATTCATATGGAACCATAAAAGACCCCGAATAGCCAAAGCAATCCTGAGAAGGAAGAAGAAAGCAGGGGGGATTACGCTCCCCAACTTCAAGCTCTACTACAAAGCCACAGTAATCAAGACAATTTGGTACTGGCACAAGAACAGACCTATAGACCAATGGAACACACTAGAGAGCCCTGATATAAACCCAACCATGTATGGTCAATTAATATACGATAAAGGAGCCACAGACATTCAATGGGGAAATGACAGCCACTTCAACAGCTGGTGTTGGCAAAACTGGACAGCTACATGCAAGAGAATGAAACTGGATTACTGTTTAACCACATACATGAAAGTAAACTCAAAATGGATCAAAGACCTGAATCTAACTCATGAAACCACAAAACTCTTAGAAGACATCATAGGCAAAAATCTCCTGAATATAAGCTTGAGCAACTTCTTCCTGAACACATCTCCTTGAGCCAGGGAAACAAAAGCAACAATGAACACATGGGACTACATCAAACTAAAAAGCTTCTGTATGGCCAAGGACACCATCAATAGAACAAAAAGGCATCGTATAGTATAGGAGAATATATTTGTATCTGACAAAGGGTTAACATCCAAAACATATAAAGAACTTACACACCTCAACACCCAAAACCCAAATAACCTGATTAAAAAATGGGCAGAGGATATGAAGAGACAAGTCTCCAAAGAAGAAATTCAGATGGCCAACAGACACATGAAAAGATGCTCCACATCACTAATCATCAGGAAAATACAAATTAAAACCACAATGACATACCACCTCACCCCAGTAATGGTGGCCAACATCAAAAAGAGTAAGAACAAATGCTGGCAAGGATGCGGAGAAAACCCTCCTACACTGCTGGTGGGAATGTAAGCTAGTTCCAATTGTGGAAAGCAATATGGAGGTTCCTCAAAAAAACTAAAAATAGACCTGGGAATTGACCTGGGAATCCCACTCCTTAGAATTTACCCAAATAATACAACTTCTCAGACTCAGAAAGACATATGCACCCCTGTTTATTGCAGCATTTTTTACAATAGCCAAGATATGGAAGCAATCTAAGTGTCCATCAGTAGATGAATGGATAAAGAAGATGTGGTACATATACACAATGGAATACTATTCAGCCATAAGAAACAAACTAATCCTACCATTTGCAACAACATGGATGGAGCTGGAGGATATTATGTTCCATGAAATAAGCCAGGCAGAGAGAGACAACTACCAAATGATTTCCCTCCTTTGTGGAGTATAACAACGAAACAAAACTGAAGGAACAAAATAGGAGCAGACTCACAAACTCCAAGAAGGGACTAGTGGTGACCAAAGGGGAGGGGTATGGGAGGGTGGGTCAGGAGGGAGGGAGATGGGGATTGAGGAGGGGTACTATGTTTAGTACACATGGTGTGGGCGTCACAGGGAAAACAGTGTAGCACAGAGAAGGCAAACAGTGAATCTGTGGCATCTTACTACACTGATGGACAGTGACTGCACTGGGGTATGGGTGGGGACTTGATAATATGGGTAAATGTAGTAACCACATTGTTTCTTCATGTGAAACCTTCCTAAGAGTGTATATCAATAATACCTTAATAAAAAAATTAATTAATAAATCCAATGATGCATAAAAGGAATTACACACTATAACCACATGCAATTTATCCCAGCACGCAAGGCTGTTTCAACATTTGAATATCAATTAATGCCATCATGTCCACAGCGTAAAAAAGAAAAATCACATGATCATATCAAGAGAGGCAAAAACCATTGACAAATGATAAAAACTTTCAGTAAACTAGGAATACAGGGGAACTTCCTCAGCTCGATAAAGAACATCTACAAGAAACCTATAGCTAACATCATACTTAATGGTGAGAAACTAAAAGTTCTACCACTAATATCAGAAACAAGGTGTGAGTCCGGGCAGAAGAAATCCGGGGGCAAAATGCCTCTAAAAACCGAAATCAGTCAAAGGAAAGAATAAAGTTTAAAA
Organism: Phataginus tricuspis; assembly: GCA_029783875.1. Classification (NCBI taxonomy): domain Eukaryota; kingdom Metazoa; phylum Chordata; class Mammalia; order Pholidota; family Manidae; genus Phataginus; species Phataginus tricuspis. The sequence goes on from JAQQAC010019126.1 coordinate 49,608, forward strand.
TCCGTTTATTGCTTACAAAGTGCAGTACAGGGCGGTTTCTCTCTCCTCTGCTCCAGAAGAAGCCAGCAAGTAAGCCAGCACCCTCCCCTCAACCTCTAAGGTTCAGACACACCCTAGGTTGACCAGGTAATTACCCACTGACTTGGAGATGAACTTCTCTCCCCCTCGAGGATATGCAAATGCACTAAAGCCAGGCAAGATATTCGGGAAATGTTACAATTTACCCACACAGGGTAAGGATGTCTCCTCTCACAACTTTTCAACATCATACTGGAAGTCCTAGGTAATGCAATAAGGTTAAAAAAAAGGGGGGGGGAGGAATAAAAGATATACTGATTGGGAAAGAAGAAATAATGCTGTCTCTGTTTAGAGACATCTTAATTGTCTATGTAGAAAGTCCATAAGAATCAACAAAAAAAGGTCCTGAAACTGTTAAGCAACTAGAGCATGTTTTCAGGATACAAAGTTAACATACAAAAGTCAGTCGTTTCCTGAATACCAACAACAAACAAGTGGAACTTGAAATTTAAACAATACCATTTACTTTTGCACCCAAAAAACCCAAAATACTTTTAAACTATATATATAAAATGCATATGATAAAAACTATAAGTCGCTGGTAGAAGAAATGAAAGAACTAAATAAATGGAGAGATAGTCCATGTTTGTGGACAGGGAGAATCAATGTTGTCAAGGTACCAGTTCCTCCCCACTTCATCTATAGATACGATGTAATCCCAATCAAAATCCCAGCAAGTCATTTTGTGGATATCAACAAACGGATTCTAAACTTTGTAGGGAGAGGCAAAAGACTCAGAATAACCAATACAGTATCGAAGGAGAAGAACTAAGTGGGGGAGCTGACACTACCTGACTTCAAGGCTTCCTATAAAGCTGCAATCATCAAGAGTGTGTGGTATCGGTGAAAAAATAGACAAATGCATCACTGAAACAGAGCTGAGATCTCAGAAATAGACCCCCATAAATACAGTCAACAGATCTCCAACAAAGGAGCCAAGACAATACAGTGGAGCCAAGACAGCCTTTTCAACAGATGATGCTGGAAAAAGCGGACATCCGCATGCAAAAAAAAAAATTGATGTAGACACAGATCTTCCATCCTTTATAAAAACTAACTCAGAAGGTACCACAGACCTAAAAGTAAAATACAAAACTATTAAACTCCTAGAAGATAACAAAGGAGAAAAATCTAGATGACTATGGGTTTGGCAATGACATTTTCGACACGACACCAAAGGTATGATCGATGGAAGAAAGAACTGGTGAGCTGGACTTCATTCAAAGTATAGATTTCTGCTCTGTGAAGACACCATCAAGAGAATGAAAACACTGCAATAGATACATCTGAAAAAGGACTGTTACCCAAAATATACAAGAGCTCTTCAAACTCAGTAAAAATCAAACAACCTAAGACCTTAATGGACATCTCATCAAACAAGATATACAGGTGGCAAATAAGCATAGGAAAACATGCTCCACATCATATGTCACTAGGGAAATGCCCGCTAAAATACCAGGATACCCCCACACACCTATTAGAATATCTAAAACCCAGAACCCTGACAACATTAAATGCTGACAAGGATGTGAAGAACGGGAGCTCTCATTCATTGCTGGGGAGAACTGCTTTTGAAGACATTTTGATGGTTTCTTATAAAACTAAACATATTCCTACCATAGGATCTAACAATCACACTCCTTTGTATTTACCCAGTGAAATAAAATCTTATGACCACACAAAACCTGCCCACAAAGGTTTATGGTTGTTTTATACACAACTGCCAACACTTGGAAGCAACCAAGATGTCTATCAGTAGGTGAATGGATAAATAAACCACGGTCCATCCAGACAATGAAATATTATTCAGGGCTAAAATGAAATGAGAGAGCAAGCCATGAAAAGACAGGGAGGAATCTTAAATACATATTACCAGGTGGAAAAGCCAATCTGAAAAAGCTACGTATTATATGATTCCAACCTTATGACATTCTGGAAAAGTCAAAACGATGGGGACAATAAAAACATCCGTGGTTTCCAGGGGAATAGGGGAAGGGAGGGATGGGAAAGCAGAGAACAAAGGATTTTTAAGAGCAGACAAAATACTCTGTGCGATGCTCTAATAGTGGATACATATCATGACACATTCATCAAAACTCATAAATGTATAAAACCAAGAGGGAACCCTCGTGTATGAACTTTGGGTGATTATGATGTGTCCATGTAGGGTCATCAATTGTAAGAAACATCCACCCTGGTGGGGTTGTTGATAATCGGGAAGGTGGTGGGTGGTCGGTGGGGAGACGCAAAGGGATACTGGAGTCTCTGTATCGTCCTCTCAATTTTGCTGTAAAACTAACCACACTCTAAAAAAATTAATTCTTAAAGTAACAATAGCTGTCCCTTGCATAATCCAAGACAGTATTCAGAGAAGAGAAAGGAGACCCCAGTCCTCCTAGATGGCCCTGCTGTGCATTCAGGAGGCCTGGTTATCCAGTAAGAGCAGAGGTTGGTTCCCACGGAAGATGAAGCCAACCACTTGTTTAGTCAGCCACAAACCCCTGATGAGCACTCCCGGGAGAGGGGCACAGGGAGGAAGAGAAGGGCAAAGGTGGGCAGGGCGGGCCTCCGGATTTTGAAGGCCTAATGGTCTGTCAACACTGACAAAAACAGGCCATTCCCATACAATGGGCCAAGTGAGGGGAGCTTAGAGAAGGGCAATTAATCCAGAGGGGAGGAGGGGAGGAGGGGAGGAGGAGGAGAACAGCCTCCTGGGTGAGACACTCTCCCAATGTGAACTCCTGAGAGGTGAGCCGGAACAACCGGGAAAAGGTGTGGGGCCGGGGTCCAAAGTCAGCCCATGTAATGGGAACGCGAGTGCAATGCACAGACCAGCAGGAACCCGGTGCGTTCAGGGAACTACGCCAGGTCTGGGTCACTAAACAAGTTACACGTTTACTCTTTACATGTCACCTTCTCCACCAAACTGTGAACACCATCAGAAAGGGACCCGATGGCTCCAAGGTTCTGTAAGACGTCTGTGGCACACGGTCCACCGTTCAAACTTCAGCACCCAGCACACCGAACAAAGGCCCAATAAACCACTGCTGAATAACATGTAAAGAGTATTAGAATTTAAAAAAGAATTTTAGGAAAACAAAGAGAAGTAGGAAGTGGCTATGTTCTCAATAGCCTTTATTTCATACTAAGGAGCGTGGCCTTGCCCTTGCAAGTGGCTGGAAGCTACTCAAGTGGTTTTGAGTTTTACAGCACTTCCAATTGATTACTCAGGAAAAAGACAGACTTACCCTGGGGGAGAACGAAGCAAGAGGCTGTTTCCACAGTCCAGGGCAGAGAAAATGAAGCTCTGATAAGGGAGAAGGAATTAGGTAGGAAGAACAGGTTTAAGAAATGCTGACATCTGAAAAGCAGGAAAACCTACGTGGCCGCACAGGATGAGGTGAGGGAGGGAGGTCTAGGAGGAATCTCACTGTGGTGGCTTCATTAACTGCCTGGTGTGGGCCGACTGGACAGAACACAGAAGGGCAGGGCGAGCCTAGACCGGAAATGGGGGAGGCTGGAAATGATTGTTGTACTTTTGGAACTGCTGACAACGAGGTGCCTCTAGCACAGCGCCACTGCTGGTGACCGCCACAAGGGGGAAACAGTCCCAGGGGTCTGTTAGCATCCGAATGGATAAACAAAAGTGGTAACTACACACAACAAAATAATATTCATCCTTTAAAAGAAATGAGTACTGACACATGCTACAACATGGATGAAACTTGAAAGCCTATTAAGTGAAAGAAGCCAGATACAAAAGGACAAAGGTTATATGATTCCACTTACATAAAATATCCAGAATAGGGAAATTCATAGGAAAAGTGGATGAGAGATTACCAGGGTCTGGGGCGGTGGGAGGATGGGGAGTCACAGAGTTTTTGACTAAAGTGATGAAAAGTTTTAGAAATAGTGGTGATGGTGACACAACACTGTGACTGCACTAAAGGTCACTGAATTGTACATGTAAAAACAGCTAAAATGGCAAATTTCATTATGGCTATTTTACCACGATAAAAAAATGTGAATGGACAGGGAAGACAGTGTAGCTCAGAGAAGACAAATAGGGACTCTGTGGCATCTTACTACGCTGATGGACAGTGACTGCATTGGGGTATGGGGGGGGACTCAATAATAAGGGTGAATGTAATAACCACATTGTTTGTCTTGTGAAACCTTCCTAAGAGTGTATATCAATGATACCTTGAGAAAAAAATGTGAATGGATAGACAGACACTTGCCAAAGATGATCAGTTTGAACTATCTGTTGCCCGACCTATACAGTTTCAGGAGTTATTTTAAGGACACGCAGTCCACTGACTTCATTCCTCCAGGTGGCCTTAGGTTTTTCCCCTCATCACAGTGGATATTCAGAAAGCTCTCTTTGGAACCCTAATGAGTTCTGCCCTCCACTTCCAACCAAGAACACCTACAGGCAACAGGAGGGTTCCTACAAGGCCATTCCCTACATGAAGACCTTCAAAGACATTTCTTCCAGACTCCAGTCCAGAAAGTCTTTCTGTCCTCGTAATACTGGATGGTTTCTCTTCGTGGTCAATGAAAATCCTGTGTAGATCAGGAAGACCAAAGACAAATGCGCCACTCACCCTTGATGACTCTAGGATCACAGAACCTACAGAGACGACAGTCACCTCTGCCGCTGGTCAGGAGCCACTCGCTCACTCTTCATTTACCTGAAGAAGGTTTTTACTTATTTCCATATTTCCATCATAATACATGAACACATTTAGAGAAGCCAGGAAACCCACCGGGACATGGAACAAGGAATAAAAGAAACTCACCTGGGATTTGTTGTTCATTTTCTGTTGCTCTTGGAAGAGCAGGGAGAGCTGGGAAGGCACACCCGAGAGAGAAGGAAGGAGGAACAGAATAATGAGCGCTGGCTGTCCTTGTATCTCCTCAATTTTCTACTAAAAACTATACACCAGCTGGGTCATCTCTGATCCTGGAGAAGAAAAGGAAGATAACATCCACCCCTTAGAGCCTGTTTAAACCTGCAATGTTCTCTCCTGCTTTAACTACTATGCCCCTCTCACTGACACACAAACACTTAAAATAGAATTATTAAGCAAACAATAGCATCTCAAAATATGAAATATGATGTCCTCTTTAAAACTGATGTTGCAGGGGAAGATAAAGCGCAAAGACTATGTTGTTTATCTCTTTTACTACCAATAATGTTAAAGCCTTGATTCCGAGAATCCTCGTGAATGTTTGGAAAAAGGGAATGGGTGGCTTTAACAAAGGTCGTTTCTAAAACTCTCTTTTCGAATTTGATTGCGGTTCCTCAAAAGGATCTTTTAAGAGGAAATTTGTTTCTGCACGTCTGCGTGCCCAGCAGCAAGCCAGGAGGCCGGGCCTGACGTCTCCCCACCTCTTCCTGACCCTGACAAGCCGCTGCCCTTTTCAGTCTTTCTTCCCTCCTGTCAAAGGAGACAAAGGTGACCCTGCAGCTTCCCGAACGACTCCTCCTGACCCTGTGAGATCCGGAAAGCCAGAGCCTGTGCAGACGCAGGCGGCGGTGACCGGACGCGGTTACACGGCCGCGCAGCTCCTGGGAAGACCTGGAGGAGGAGGAGCGGAGGGCCGGGCGGGGCTGCAGACAAACCTCCCGGCAGCCCCTCGCCGCCGCCCGCGGCCCCGGCCCCCTTCCCTCCTCCGCACACGGACGGCCGGTTCCGCCGTGCGGACCGAGGAGCGAGGGAGCCTGGGCTCCGGGGCGCCGGCAGCCCCGGCCCGGCAGGCGGCGCGGACCCGGCCCGGCGGCCTTACCTCGCGCAGCCGCCGGCCGGCGGGTCTCCTCCGTCTCCGCGGCGATGCGCCGCCTCGGCCGTTACGAGGATGGAGACCCCGCAGCGAGAGCGGCCTCTCCCCAAACGCAGCCCTTTCCCGGGGCCCCACCCCAACACTGAGGGTGGACACGGCTCCGCGGGGAGGGCAGCCCGGACGGCCCGCGCCCGACACCGAAGAAGCCGCCGCGGGCCGCGCGCGCCGCGTACCTGGCAGGAGGCTCCGCCCGGCGCGGGGCGGGGCCTTCGCTGGGCCCGCCCCCTCCCGCCCCCAGGCCGCCACCCCTCCCTCCCCAGCAGCATCCCGGTCTCTCCACGCTCTGCACCGCCGCCCCCCACATCGCCCCGCTCCAAATCAGCCAGCCACGCAATTTTTAAAAATATGAATGGAAAAGAAAGGGGACGGGAGCCAGAATTTAAGGCCCAATACAGGAAAATTGGAAGTCAAAATGCACACGAACGAAAAGAAAAAAAAGTATCTCATTCCCCAAGAGATGACTGTACTCAACCGTTAGGCGCCCATTTTTCTGACACTTTTACCATAACAATTTTAAACGATAATGATTAGCCAGAGGACACGCCTACGACAAAGGGGCCAATGATAAAAGCGCTTTGGGATTGGTGGGAAAATAAAGTGTTGGATATGTTACGTTACTTTAACCTGTGACCAGGATCAAATACAATTAAGGTTAAATTCCAGCTCATGCATTAGGGTAAGTTTTCCGTGGATTCAAGGTTTTAAAGTTCAAAAGCAAGTTCTTAAAGCATACGTGAATTTGAGAACATAAAATTCATGGGTGGGAAAAACCTGAAAACAAATTTAGAAACCGTTAAGCTAAAAACTCTAAAAAGTACACATTTCAGTTTCAGGTTAAAAGTGCAACAAAGTTTAAAGGTAAACTAGGAAAAGATCTTTACATGCACCAGAAGCAAAGGTTTGATCATCTTTACTAACAGCTCTGATAAGTCACTGAGATTACTATCCTCACTCCTTTAAGACATGAAGAGGGAATTCATGAGAGACGAGACATAAGTGAGCGATAAACAGGAGAAAGTCAATCATAACAAATGAAAGACATGTAGTGCTTAAGATAATTTCGAGAAAGTAAAATTTGAAAATAACACTACTACCATCCAGAGTAGGTACAGATTTAGAAAAATACTCGTATTCTTCATGTCTAGCATCTGCTGGAGGGAATGTAAGCAATATGGAGGTTCCTCAAAAAACTAAACATAGAAATACCATTTGACCTGGGAATGCCACTCCTTGGAATTTACCTTAGGAATACAACGTCTCAGATTCAAAAAGACATACGCACCCCTCTGTTTATTGCAGCACTTTTTACAATAGCCAAGAAATGGAAGCAACCTAAGCATCCATCAGTAGATGAATGGATAAAGAAGAGGTGGTACACATACAATGGAATATTATTCAGCCATAAGAAAAAACAATCCTACCAATTACAACAATGGGGATGGAGCTGGAGAGTATTATGCTCAGTGAAATAAGCAGGGGGAGAAAGACAGGTGCCAAATGATTTCCCTCCTTTGTAGAGGAAAACAATGAAGCAGCACAGAAGGAAAAAAAGAGCAGCAGACTCTGAGACTCCCAGAAGAAACTAGTGGTTACCAAAGGGGAGGCGTGTGGGGAGGGTTGGATAAGGGGATTGAGGGGTATTATATTTAGCACACATGGTGTGGGGGTCACGAGGAAAGCAGTGTAGCCCATAGAAGGCAAACAGTGAATCTGTGGCATCTTACTACACCCAAGGACAGTGACTGCATTGGGGTATGGGTGGGGACTTGATAATATAGGTGAATGTAATAACCACATTGTTTTCTCACTTGAAACCTTCCTAAAAGTGTATATCAATAATACCTTAATAAACCTCACACACACACACACACACAAGGGAAAAAAAAAAAAAGTATGTCAGTTATTTTACCAGTGTAACTGGGGGAAAATATGGTCCCAGCCCAGGGCTAATAAACCTTTGAAGCCAAAATGAGTCAAACGGAGAATTAAAGTGGGAGAAACCCGTTAAAAAAATTTTAAAAAGAAATAAAAACCTGGTCAAGGTGCTCAAGGCAGCATAGGGGTGGGTGTAATTTTTGTCCCACGCGCGGACCCCCACGGGAGGGGCGGGGGCCGAGCCGCGAGCCCCGAGATTGCATTCGCGCGCCGTCTCCTGGCAACTTGGGCCTGCGCGCCGCCAGCGCACAATGCCCGCCGCCAGCGCACAATGCCCGCCTCGCCTCTGGCCAAGGCGCGCGACTGAACGGAGTCCAGTAGAGCCGCAGCCGCCGCTCAACTGACAGACCCCGCTGACCGCTCCCGATGGGAAGTTTGCTCAGCTGGTTCCGCCGCCCGCAGCCCGGCCCCGCCCCGGAGCCCGGGGACCTGCGGAGTGGCAGCCCCACCGCCCGCGCAGCCCTCCTCGCAAGCCCCGCCCGCCCC
>JAQQAC010019126.1:58053-68081 GCA_029783875.1 Phataginus tricuspis
GTTCGCCCCTCAGTCCCCACTCGTCTCCTCCGATCCACCTGGAGGCCCTCCTGCCGGTAAGATACGCTGACCCTCCCCAGACCCAGGGCTTGACTTTGTTTTTTTGTTTATTGTTTTAAATTTATTTATTTTATTAAGCTTTTATTGATATACACTCTCATGAAGGTTTCACGTGAAAAAACAACGTGGTTACTACACTCACCCCTGTTATCGTGTCCCCCCATACCCCACTGCACTCACTGCCCATCAGTGTAGTAAGATGCCCCAGAGTCACTATTTGCCTTCTCTGGGCTACACGGTCTTCCCCATGATCCCCCCACACCATGTGTGCCCATCATCATACCCCTCAACCCCTTCTCCCGCCCTCCCCACCCCTCCCCTTTCCACAGGCCCTTCTGTGTGATTAGTGAGGTTCTCCCCTTACAGACGGAACTAAACGCGAGCACTGGGGCATGTGTGTAGGCGGGTCGCTGCCGGGTTTTTTTCTCTTTAATTTATAGATGGTAGGATATTAAATTGGTGATTGAAGTGCTTTGGTGAGAAGTTAGCAAACATTCAGTCCACTTGAATAGTTCAAAAGGTCTTGACGCATTTTTATACTTTTCTTATTAGATTAGGACAGTCCTAGAATAAACTTACCTTCCTGAATCGTTGAGATTTGAAGCAGCCTTCTCTTGTCTAGCATGAGCCTATGTTGCCTAGAAAGAGCATCAGCTCCCGGGAACAGGAGGGTGTGCTTTAAAGAAACAGTCCTGTCATTTAATTGCGGGTTTGTGATTTGCCGCAGGCCCCCTGACAGCAGTGGGAGTGGACACCCAGCTTCTAAGCCCGTGGGGGCCAGGGGAGGCCCTGCTGCTTCTGTGCCCAAGTAAGTGAGAATCCATCTGGGGGAGATTTCCTATTTTAAAAAAGTCATTATCAGACTTATTTTCCTGTAAATTTTCCTCTTTCAAATCAGAGAGGAACATTTTGAGTAACTTGCCACAATAACTATTTTGTCTAATTCCTTTGACTATTTTTCATCAATATGCGTAAAACATGCTAAGGCTAAGAGGGTTTGTAGACACATTGAATAACCAAGTATGTAACAAAGAGATCACAAGGTTTGTGCAATGGATAAAATGCAACAGTATGAAATTTAAGAAAAATGTTAGATTTCTCCATTTGAGCTTAATTATATTTTAGGAAGCATTGGCGGGGAGGGAAAGAGGCTGGAAATTTGTGTGACAAGGCTTGGGGTAACTTACAGTTTTAATTTGAGTCAGCACTACGACATGGCTGCCCAAAAAGCTTAACATGCTCCTACTCTGTGCTGATAGAGGAACACAGACCAGGGGGAGGCAGGTGAGTGGTCGTCCCGAAGGCCTGAGGCCTGCTGTCCGTGGAGGGCTGCTGGCTGGCCGTGCTGCCCTGCCAGAGGAGGCCGACCCAAACCGAAATTCCCTGCGAGTGAAGCAACTCAAATGTCAGGGGGTGGGTGGGGGTGCGTGAGGGGTTCTAAAGGTACATAAGTACTAGGCCAGAGGAGAAAGACCTCAGGGGCTCAAGGAAATGAGGGAGGGGAGGATAATGCTCTGCAGAAAACTGAAGGACTCTCCCAGGAAAGGAGAACAATTAGGCTCCAGGCAGGATCCATAGGTGAAAGACGAAGTATGTTTTCATCCAGTGTAGGAATAAACTGGTCTGTGGTTGACATTCGTCATCCAGGAGACGGTGAGCTGTCTGCGCCGTCACAAAGGCTGGATGACTATTTCACAGGAAAGATGTTTAGGGAATTTCTGTTTCAGTTTGAATCTTAGAAAAAGTGGCTGGTTCCATCTAGTTTTTTTTTAACATCTTTATTGAGTTATAATTGACTTTGAAGTGTACAGTTTGATAAATTTTGACATGTATCCTTATCAGAATAATTGTCCTATAAATTTTACTCTTTGAAATCAGAGAGGAACATTTTGAGTAACTTGCTAGAATAACTATTTTGTGTAAATGTCACACCCATGAAACCATCCCCACAGTCAAGATCATGAACATCACCCTGACTGCCAGCAGGTTCCCCGTGGCCCTTGGTGAGGCCTTCAAGCCTGCCTCTCATCCTGCCCCTGGTGCCAGGCGTCCATTGATCCCCAGTCTGTCACTGTAGATTTGTGGGTGTTTCCTAGAGTACATATAAGTAGAATCATACATTTAATTTTTTAAATACTTAGCTTTCCCTTTCTGACTTTGTGAGATATAGTTAGCTGAATGAACAGTACAATGAAGAACCTTATCCTTTTTCATTACGTTAGAACGATTTTGTGACTATGGGATGAAGCCTTAAAACAATGTTGGTGCCTTTCAGTAGCACAACTGTGTTTTTCCATTTTATTTCCCTTTAGGCCTGGGCTCCCGAAGAGTGGCCTCAACTCCCAGAACCCCGATGGCCCCGTGGCTAAGACATCTGGCCCCTGTGAACGGTGCACCGGTACATATGGCTTTTGCAGGTCGAGCCGCAATGCCATTAGGAGCTCGTACAGCTCTACGGGAGGGATCTCTCAGGTACGTGCCCCTGGTGGTGTGGAAGAAGTGGGTTCTTTGCATTTATTAGTTGATTATGCAGTGTTTACTTGCCACCTTCTGTCAGATGCTGAGGTCCCCTCTAAGCTAACAGCAGTTACCAACCCTTGAATGATCGCTACAGACCATGGAACCAACTAGAAAGCCCAGAATGCTTATGTGGAAACCTGACACAACACAGAGCCACTATTATAGATAAATGGACAAAGGATGACTAATTCAAAAAATGGTACTGAAATGATTAAAAAGGTAGATTGAGTCTGGATTGCACTGGGTCCTAAATTCATCCTATAGGCACCGGGAATTTCATGAAAGTTTTAAAAATAAGTTGTTATAATTCTTTTTAGAAAGGATGTAGTGTAGACTGGAGAACAGATCAAGTTTTGCGACCAGAATGACTTGGGTTCAAATCTTGACTTTGACACCTAGTAGCTATAGACTCTTGGGCAGGTAAATGACTTAAACTCTGTCTTTCTCATCTCTAAAGGATTGTTGGAAAGATTGAAGGTAACGTTTGAAAAGCACCCATTACACTGCTTGTCAGTAAGTGGGCACCCAATATATAGGAGCTTGAAGAAAATAACACATGTGAGGAGGAGGTTTTTGAGAGGAGAAAGAATTTGACATCAGTTTTCATCCACACAGAAGGCTCTTAGAGTAATATAAATGACACGTTAATGATAAATGACAAACATAGGAGATGAAGGCCCAGCCGGGCAGTTGTGGCAGCGCAGAGGATACTAGTACGAAGTCTTTATTCTGCACTAGGCCCTCTGCCGAGCACTTTCCATACATCTCCTCAGTGATCACAACAGACCTATGAGAAACATAGTCATGGCCCCTTCCTATGGTTTTACGTCAAATGCCACACATACACAAAAGGAAGGGAAAATATCACCGTGAACCTCCATGCAGCTCCAGCAGTTAACAGTGTTTTGTCAGTCCTGTTCCGTCAACACCCCCGCCCCAAATTGGTTTTGCTCTTGTGTTTTAAAGTACAAACATGTTGTTTCACCTGTAGGTACTTCACTGTATTTGTTAAACTTTTTGAACATTAATAACCACAATACCTCTATTCCTCTGAATAATAATGACTTAATGTTAGTTATCATCACCCCAATTGGCCCTTATTACCCTGTCTTATTATAGTTACTTTGAATCAGGGACCAAGAATAAACTCATTGTATTTGGTTCATCTGTCTCTTAGTGTCTCTTTTTTTTTTTTTTGAGCATTAAAGGTATGTAATTAATATATGTAACAAAAAATCTGAAGGTAGGATTGTACACTTATGGAAATAATGATTTTGACCTACTCCATAAGATAGTTGTGAGGTAGTACCTATAAAGTGTTCAGGATTTTACCTTGTCCAGAGTAAACATTCAAGAAGTGCCACCTACTACTATGATTTTAAACAAGTACGGTCATTTACATTTCAGGGGACTAAATTCACACTCAGAGCTTCAGACTTAACACCTACCTGCCCGAGACACAGGCTGTTTTTATGAGTTGCCTTGTTACGTATTCCTTGCCCACTTTCCATTTGACATGTTCATTATATTCACGTGGAATTGCGAGAGTCCATTTTTACATGTCACGGATATTAACTCATCAGTTTAATTGAAAAGACCTATCTTTTAATGTTGGTTATGGTTCTGTTTTTGTTTTGGGGTGTTTTGGTTTCCTATTTTATTTTATAGTTTATGGAAATATTAGTATGGTTGAAAATTCAAATGGCACAAAGGGTGTACAGTAAAGTCTTTTTCCCATGTGACAATATTTTTATAGAGAAAGGTTCTCAGTTTTATGTACCAGTCTGTCCGTTTTCTGTCTTCTCTCTCTGGCACAGTCTCTCCCTATCCAACCTTATCTAACAGCTGGTCTGTTTGGTTATAGTCCTTTTGTTTGTTACCCTTCTAAATGTAAATCTTTTATCACGTCTGTGTTGTGTGCATATGCACAGTCTATGGAGTAGAGAGAAAACACTTTCCCCCTAATTGCCGAACTGGATTATCCTCAGCCCTGGCTAGTCACGGATCGATGGCTGGATGGATAACCATCATGTGACAGTGAATACCATAGATGCTGCAAAAGTCACAAGTGTCACAATAGCATATTTTTAAATTTTAATAAAGTAAAACTGAAAATTTAATGAAAGCAAGACTAAACTAGCTTACTGGCTTATCTTCCCTGGAAGAGTTTCTGAGTTTCCCTTTATCACTCCCATGGACTAATACAGAGTGGCCTTGTGTGCGTCAGAGCTCGCGCTCAGCCGTCACCGCACATGACATCCCACTCTTCAGGATGTGCAGAAAGCACACTCATTCCTTGGCCATTTAGTAGCATTCCATTACTTTTTCCACTTTCATTCCCCATAGTTAATACTGGCAATTGACTCACTTTCCAGAAGCCCCTCTTCACAAAGAAATGTTTTTTAGTCACTTGGAAAGGAGACTTTATATACAGTGGTGGATTAGAGCCACAGAATGATGTGGAAGGTCAGATCCTAAGTTATTCCATAGGGTCAGTCACGTGACTTGTGTTTGGCTTTTAGCTCTGGAAGAGAAGAGGCCCCAGGTCCTCATCCTACTCCAGCCTCCCGTCATCCCGCTCGCGGGGAGCACAGAGGCCAGCAGGGAAGATAAGGTAATGGGTGATTTGCTGTGTGGAGTAAGGAGAGGGTAGGAAAGGAGGGGAGTTTCCTTGGGTCTTAGGCTATCTGAGACGCTCATTTGGAGAATCAAAGTGGTTCACGTCTAAAGGGCAGGGACGGTGCCGCCCTGTTCTGCTCTCGCCTCTTGCAGTTGTCACATACTGACCCCCCTGGCCTCTGCTCCCCCTCAGGCTGCAGCGTGAGGGGCCGGGGCGTAAGGGGAAGGGCCGCACAGGACAGAGTGAACAGAGTGACTGATGGGAGGGGGCAGCAGGCCTCACATTCTAGAGCCCCGCTGACCCTCTAGGTGACCGGCTAGGACGCCGCTTTCTTAGAGACAGAGGGGTGACCAGAACTCTGGGAAATTTGGTAGGTTGTATGTAAGGTTCTGGAGATTGTTTTCTGCTTGTTTTAAGACAAAGGTGTCTCTGTGGCTCCTCTCAACTGCCTCCCTTCGTTTCTCTGGAATTTTCTTTGATGCTTTTTTCGTAGTCTTGACACACTGAGATCTTAGCCATGGTTGTTCTAGACGTTGGCCACTTGGTAGTGAGGAGGGTTTTAGAACTTATCCAGTACTTTTCTAAACTTAATTGGGCCTCTTCCTCCTACAGAGAAGGGGCTGAGCATGATTCTGGCCCTTCCGCTCCTGTGCCGGCCCCCAAGGAGCCCCCGGGAGAGCAGGGTAAGTGGATGAACGCGTGGCTTCTGTTGGCGGTGGTGTGTGCGGAGGGCGCATGGACTACCACCCACTGGAAACACGTACTGCGCCTTGATGTGTGTGGGGCTTGGTAGTTACAGAGACAGGCGTTCCTGCCCTTCGGGCTCTATGGTCTGGTCAGGGAGAAAGGTGGCCCAGACTCGTAGAGCAGGACCCAGGCCCCCAGGGGGGTTCGGGGTAAGGGGAGCCCAGGTGGGGGAATCTGCGCATCCAGGCAGTTTCTGTCCAGGGAGCAACCGTTTGGACGCATTAGAAGCAATTACCACTTCATGTCTTCTTGACTGTTAGAAATAATGTTGCCAACACCATCCAAGGGCCCAAGCCATGGAAAATAGAATCTCAGAGACACCAAGTGAAAGTTCAGTAGTAAAATCTAGGCTGGAAGGACAAACCTCTCCATTTCTGGGAGAGAGGAGGAAGAAAGTAGGTCTGATAACTATTTGCACACACAGCCACGTGTAGGAAGCAGGACTCTCCCCTACATCCAGCAGCTCCCGGCCACGCAGAAGGAGGTTCCCGCTGCTGGTGACCCCCTCTCGGGTCCTCAGTGGGATCCGGGAACAGTGAGCGCTGAGACTGAGAGGAAGCATTTCTACAGGAGCTCCCCGGGTCCCTGAGCCCCCCGTGCCCGGTGACGCCCCTGGAAAGGATTCTCCTGCAGGGAGGACAGTCCTATCTTTCTCTCTCCCTTAGAAAACACCTCGAGCTGTGGCCCTGACGCACCACCTGCCAGGGCGCCTTCTGCTCCCGCAGCGCCTGCTGCTGGGCCTGCAGCTTCCTCAGCCTCCCTCCCGGCCCCAGGGAGCCCGCTGCGGGGGTGCGTGGAGAAGAGGCCGCACTCCCCGGACCCACCATCTACCCCAGGTGAGGGGAGGGCTTTCTGCGGGGCCCACGGGCCGTCAGCCCCGGCTTAGGCTGCAGGGAAAGCAGAGGGCCAGTCCGTCGCTACAAAGGTTGAACCTGCTGCGGCCGAGCCCCCGGAGCTGGGGCCAGCCTGGCGGGGTCAGAACGCCCTCCTGAGGGGCAGGTGGCGGGGAAGGGGCTGCCGCCCTGGGAGCTGGAGGAGGCCGCCTCCTTCTGCTCATCAGACGGCGGGTGGCCGGCAGCCCCACTCCTCAGCGGCTCTGTGCCGGGCCTGGGTTCCTATGGGGGCTTTTCCTGAGCAGCCACACATTTAAGCCCCTGCTGGGCTGTGCCGTCCCCTGCTGCCTGTCTTATGATCCGGGAAGGGGAGGAATAAGGCGCCTCCCTTGATTTGGGGCGGTGAGTACTTTAAGCACCGGGGGAGGGATGAGTCACATTGGCTGACTCCTGAGTCCCTGGCGCAGCAAGGCCTCTACAGCCCCGGACACCATCACATTTGAGACACCAGAAGTCCCTTTTTCTGTCCTTCTTTCCAGAGTCTTCTGGAGGGGCGGCCACTGCGGCCTGTCGGCGCGTGAGGTGGCTTCGCCGTCGGGGCCCTCGTGGCTGTTCTCAGCCAGGGCGCAGCTCAGGCCCCGCCATCCCCTGCGGCCAGTCCCTGCCCGGGCCCGTCCAGACAGCGGCTGGCAGCAGCCCCGCCAGTTGCCGTGGCTTCGGTGGCCCCCTCACCACCTCCGCGCCATCCACCCCGGGCCTGCCTGCACTGTCCCCCGGCCTCGGCAGCTCCTGTCCCTTTGGGAGCTCAGAAGCCCTGGCCCCACCTGCAGCTCCATCGCCAATGTCACCCCAGCCCGCATGTGACAGCGCTGGGCGGTCAGGGTTTTGCGGGCTGAAACCCGCCAGCTTTGTGTACAACACCCCCACCAGCACCCTGCCCGCCTTTGGCAGCACCACAGCCACCACTGGGACATTCGGCTTTGGAGCGGGACAGACCGGGACCACGGGCAGCATGGGCCCTTTCGACGGAGGCTTCCCTCAGGGCTCCCTGGGTGCACCTGGCCTGAGCACGCCCTGTGCCTTCCACCTGGCCAGCGTGCCTTGGCACACGTCTGTGTTTGCAGGTCAGATTTGGGATGGGCTCGGTCTGCAGGGCCAGGCGCTGTCTTAAGTGCGGACACGGTCTCCGCTCTCGGAGCTGTACACTCGGGGGAAGAGACAGGTGTCATCGCAGGTGATATCCATAAGCCGTGTCAGGGAGCGGCGGCACTCATGACCGCAGGAGCTACTTAGGCCGTCAGCGGCAGCCTTTCTGAGACAATAGCAACCGAGGCCACGGCCACAGCCCCAGAGCTGGGAGTAGGGACGGCGGCTGAGTGGGAGGGTGCGGCAGGCACAGGAGCAAAGGCCCGCAGGCAGAAACAAGCCTGGTGTGTTCAGAGCACAGAGGAGCAGGGTGTGGCTAGAGGGTTAAAAAGGAAAGTGGTAGAAAATGACATTAAGAGACAGGCAGAAGGGAAGATCGTTCACGGCCTTCTAAAATGTTTTTGTTAACGTACTCAGGGAAGTCACTCTAGAATCTCAAGCAGAAGGAGGTGATTTTATTTGCCATGGGGAACATGGATGATAAGGGGTTCTGACCCTGATAGCTTCCATTTCCCTCACTGAATGTAAGAGCTCTTTGGAGGGGGTTCGGGGGACACGTGTACCAAGCAGGGCCTCACTCAGGAGTCATTTTGGAGAGGGGAGAAAACGACGTGTGAGAGCCGTGCAGGCAGTTCTGAAGCCTGGGGAATGGTGGGTAGGAATTTGAAGCAAGGCCGATCAGTGCAGTTTTGTGTGTCTCCCCAGCAACATTCCGTCTTGAGGTGTGGCCCTAAAATAAGTGGATAGAGGGTAAACCCCACGTGGTCACACGGCACAGGGAGCAGGAGGGGCCGGGGACTGACTACAGGCCCCAATGAGGCAGAGGACCCGGAGTGGGCACGGTGGGCACGGGGAGCAGGGACGGCACCGGGCTCGCAGCCGAGATCTGGGGCAAGAGCAGTTCCGGGCTGCGATAAGGGGGTCCCCCGGACGTTGGAGAGGGGAGGAGATGGCATGCAAGGCCAGCACCTCGGGGGGCCCCCACCCCACCTCAGGCCGAGACAGATACACATCCGTGTGAGAGGACCTTCCTGGAGAGCGGCTGGGGAGGGCAGCCTGGCGCTGGGCAGCGGGCTCCGTGCGGGCCACCGTGGGCAGAAGACCGAGCTCGAGTGGGCCCGTGGGAGGATGGGGGCTGACGGTGGGGTGGGGTCGTGGGGAATTAGAGGAGAGGGGCAGGCAAACGGGGAGGGGACATACCATTAGTCCAGAGAGAAGGGGGCTCCACCCTGTGTCCCCCTCACCTGTGCTTTGGGGGCCAAGGGAGGGCAGAGGTTCTACTCCTCAGGTGGCCAAAAGGCAGCTTAGGGGCTTGTGCTCTGCTGCAGCTGGTGGGGGAGGGGAGGCTCACCTGGAGCACCGGGTCAGGACGCTGTCACCCCGTGGGCTACATTCCTGAGGGGTGAGCCGGACACTGGTGCAGTTAATGGATCCTGTGGGGATGTGCTTGCAAGCAGAACTCCCCCAGTTCACTACCACCTGCTGTGACACCTTCTGCTTGTGGGCCTCATTGTCACAGTTCTTTGTGGTCTCTCCATTCCAGGCACGTCCACACCCACCCTGGGTCTGAACACTCCTGCCCCTGGGGTGGGTGCACCGGGCAGCAGCCTCTCCTCTTGGGCACCCTCACCACCTGCCCAGGGCTCCGCTGGAGCTGGAACCTTTGGTAAGTTGCATGTCTCTGTAGTCAGGGTGACCTGCATATTCCCTGAAGATGGGGTGGGGTGCTGGGGGAGCGTTGGGTATTTTAATCGGTCCTTGTCCCCACCACAACAAAGAATTGAAAGGTAGAGACACAGTAGTGAAGCAGAGCAAAAGTTTTATCTAAAGTTACTCAGAGAAAAAGTGTAGGTGTCCTAAGAGAGAGGGCATCTCCCTGAAAGGTTGAAAAGAGAGAGTTTAAAGTGAAAAGGTTATGCACTTAGAAAGTACGGGTGACCTGAGGGAGAGGAGCACCCCAAAAGGTTGGGGTTCCCCCTTTTAAGTATTCTTCAGGAATGTGACTGAGGGCTGTGGGTGCAGACCTGTTAGGTGGTCTTTGGACACTTAGAACTAACTTAAGACAAGGAACTTCCTGCTCTGGTGTCTCCCTGGGAGCCAGG
>JAQQAC010019126.1:68581-102916 GCA_029783875.1 Phataginus tricuspis
AAGGCCATGGACTAGTGATCTACATACCATTTATCATCTTTACATCATCCTCTGAATTCACTGTCCTGACTACATTTCTGTGCCCACATGCTAGTCTAGAGGCTAAACCATCAGTGCCTATGTAGCAATGACAAAGAGAAGAAGCTCTTAGCAAGAGCCTGATAACCTGCTGAGCCCCCCAAGCCAGAAGCCTGTCCTTATTGACGTGTCCGATCATCCTATTTAATATGTCATTTGTGTTTAGAATGACATATCTACTCTTAAGTGATGACCTATTAGGATACTTAGTTTTGCTTTCATGAACCCATGAAGGAGGAAAGTGGAGCCACGTGATCTGGAGGACAGACAATAAACCCAGTTTAGAGAAAAACTGAATTAGAATTAAAGACAGCAAGTGAAAGAAAGAAAAGCAGTCAGTAACCCCCAGGGAATCTGATAACCATAATCTAATTGGAGAGCTAAACTTTGTACACTATGTGACTGGGCACAAGCACACACCTAATGTTACCATCTGCTAGGGCACGGCTGCGTGGATGAAGGACCAAAGAGACTGACCTACTTGAGGCTCCTTGGGAATAAGGTCAAGATCCACTCAAGCTAACCCATGAAGAGTGATTATATTATGAGATGTCAGTACAATCATTGGGAATCTGAGACTAAATGTTAGGGCATAACTAGGTCTTATGACAAATGGGACCAAGGGAAGTTTTGACATCAAGACCAAGATGAGTGGTTGAATCCTTGAGTCTAATGACGAATCCAGCTGTTCCTGATCTGCGGACTACAGTTTCATCAGATGTGGGCAAAAGTTTAGTGCAAAGGGTTTTTGAATCCATACGCATACAATGTACTGTACTATTTGAAAAAGATTCCCATATTTAATGCATATATGTCTTGCTGGATAGAGAAATTGAAGTCCCTGAAGATCCTAGAGTTTAGCACCTCTTTGAGCTTGTATTTTTTAAGTTGTTCATGATCTATTTAGTAGAAGTGGGCCCTGAGGCCTTTGAAAGATTTACAAAATTCCCACTTGAGGGTACTACCTACTGTAAGCAGAGAAGTAGGACCAGCTTAAAGTTCAATGAGAACATAGCAAGTTAGATTTAACCTGCGTTAACTGGCACACTTTTTATTTATTTCAGTGACCATTATAGATTGGTCCCCTAGTCAGCTGTCTGACATGTCTCTTTACTCTGGTCTGGTGTATACATACAAGTCAGTTTGCATGCTTCCCTGCTTATGCTGCTGTGACAATGTTTTGTTTTTAAATTTTTTTAAACGTCATTATATTCACAATAGCTTTTAGTCATTTTCTCAAACACTGACAGTACATTAGCTATATTGTGGATCTCTAAAGAGTTCTTTGGCATCTAAAAGGGGTCCTCCTACATGGAAAAATGTGAAAACTACTGTATTGAACTATAAAACTACCAGGTGCAAAAACAAAATCTGTTTTTATTTTACCATGGGATGTGCTTTCTTTATTTATAAGCTCAATCTCATTTATAAATGTAACCAGAGTGTCCTTTCATTCAGAGATTGCTATTTCATTTTATTCGTTTACCTAAATACCCACTTTCTCCATGACTGAAATCGCTTCTCATTTGACATCCCTTTTTTCCTCCTCTAACCCCCATCCTTCTCCAACTGAATAAACTAAGGCAATGCCATTTGTAGAAACATTAGAATTTGCGTCATCATCTCTGTATTTTTCTTTCAAAATAATTTTGAATCCGTGGCATTGTACGAGTCTTTTAGCTTAAACAATTCTGAAATTTTTCATAGAGCTTTCCAGATGGTTTTTTGAATGGAAACTTTGTTAAACTATAATCTGCTGGGACCTCAAAAACACTTGGTTGGTTATTTTTCTTCTTTCTCTCTTTGCTCCAAATTGAAATTGAGTTCTATGCCACCTCTGATTGGAAATATTTTTCTCCCTCTTTTCCTTCCTCGATGGCCCACACTACACGTTTAGAGTAATAAACATCATTTAGGTGAAATGTACAAGGCAATAACTACTGCTCTCAATGCCATTAGACATTTACCAATACAATAGTACACGTTGGACTGTGAAATAAACACTAGGTCCTGTAAATTTAATAGTTTCCTGTAAAAGGAAAAAAAATTCTTTCCAAGCTTTGCAGCCCAGAGTACTGGATTTAACAAATAAATAGTTTATAGGGCACCAAAATTGAATTGCCAAAGGATTGACCACATCCTATACTGCACAAGGAAAGGCCGCTGTTGCTGGTACACGTGTGTTTCATTCAATATTGAACTTTGGCAAACAGTATGAAGTTGGCATTTCTAAATTAAGCTTTGTTTTCGACTAACTACAGATGAAGGAGTGTAGATGTGAGGAAAGAAGTCAAGAGATTTGGGGAAAGAGGAATGCCAGGAAGCCTTGACCTGACATGTCCTGTTCAGATTCAGGAATTGCTGATTTAAATTTGGGGGGATTAGATACAACCTAGTGAATTTTTATATTAGCATTGATAGATGAGAAAACCATCTACTACCTCTTCTTATTTCCAGGAAAGAATAACAAAAGTAAAACTTTAAAGAAATAGACATGGTTTTAAGGACTAATCGCAGATGAAATTATCCCTTAGGATCACACAATGACCCCGGCAGTATCACTTTACAAAAGCTGTCTCATACTGGATACTGCTTTCCTTTTTATTAAATTGGGAATTCTGCAACCAATTTGTATTTATAATGGCTATGTTTTTGACCAGTCATAAAACACTAAACTCAGAATACCTTTTTTAAATGTTAGAAGATGATATAATGCACACACACACACACCCCTACCTACCACAATTGGCTTACTGGCCTCCTAACACAGAAAAATTACCTATAGGTCATAGATGATGCATATTAATATACTGTGATAAACAATTAAATACCATTAAATATTTGATCCTAGAAAGGTATGTATTTAAGAAAGATGAAATAAATAACCCAGTATAACAATGATGATTTTGAAAATAAGAATAACATTTATAACATAAATTATAGTTCACAAACACTTCTCCTTTTTCAACTCCATTGATAAGTAGGTAGCCTTGTAAGTACAAGGGGTATTAGCATTCTAATTTTAAGGAAAAAAAACCTATGACTTACAGAGTTTAAATTACTTGCCCAAGGTTACCACAATTAACAAAGTCCAGTGCAGAAACTTAAAATCAGAGGTGTCTGTCTTATAATACTATGATACTTCTAGTCAGAAAATTGCCCATTTCTCTTTATAAGCACATTAGAGTGGGGGCTTTCTGGAATTAAAGAAATAAAAAAATGTTATCTTGACCATATATGGCCATTATCACAACAGCTTAGTCTGCCAGTAACTTCCTCAAAGGGTAATTTAAGGTTATAAAATCAAAAGAGGAGATTCTGATTGAGGAGCCATCTGGAAAAGCAACATACCAGCTGCCATCATGACTTTGTTAAAGCACAAAGTTCACACGTTACAAACAACATTTTTGCTCATGTCTGTTCTTTTGTGCTCTGCATCTAATGAATAAGTGGCACTTCCACCTACACGGTGACACAGTATAAAAACTGGGAATCAGCCTCCATTTCTGCCAGGTCTCTTCCCCCTCTCCACATCAATCTCTCAACCCACTTACATCTACTAACTAGGGGCCCATCCCGTCTTACCTTCCAAACTGCAGGAGGCTGGTACTGAGTGTCTTCCAGAATAAGAGTGAGGGGAGGTGAGAGCCATTACGGTTTCCTCCCATCGCGTTTGGGATCCATTCCCCTGTGCTCCAACAGGCTCTCCAGGCTTTGGAGTGCCCGCTTTCCGTCCCAGCCTTCCATGCTCTTAGTTCGTCTAGTCTTGCTCATGTGCCCTAGAGAGGATGTCAGCCGCAGCCTGTGGAGCCACTTGCTACAGGAGCTGATACTAACGTCTTTCACATCCCACTGCTCATGCGGCAACTTGTTAGTCCACATGCAAGGCCACTGTTATGGAATCTGGCGTATGCTGTAAATACTTCATTAATGATGCTGATTTAACACACACATGCCAGTAAGTTAAAAAAAGTCTGTAACCTTGGGGGCCAATGCCCTAATTCAGAATCTACAACAGAGGCACTGCACACTGGGACTCAGAAAGACTACACGCCAGCCATGGGGCGATAAATTCATCCTTTATCCACATGCACGGTGAATATCAGAAAAGGATTTCCATTCATCAATTTAATTGCTTGTTAATCAACCTGACAAAGTTACAAATGGGCTTTTATTGTAGAAATTAAGGTTTGCCAAGATACCAGGTTTGACTAAATACATTTTAAAAGCTTTTCTCACACCTGCATGAAAGCATCATTGTAAGAGTCAAATGAGAATCTGATCCTCTCTACCTGCAGGGACAGTGCTCAGGGCTAAATCCCCAGACTGTCCTGCTTCCAGCTGTTATCTCTACAGGACGCTGGTTGCCTGATACCAACAGGCGCAGTACTCCAGTCTAGAACCCTGCTGTTCACCTTGAATGAACCTTGCCTGCAAGGCAGAGAGGGCCTTGAGTGTGCAAGATATGTCATGTGTGGTATTTTTTGTACTAACTTGTTAATGCATGTGTAATAAGTATCTGTATTCATGGCAAAATTTGGTCTGGGACATGCTTTCTGTAAGAAGCAAAGTTGTGGAGTGAGTAGTTAATTTATTCACCACAAAACTTCTTCGGCAGCTAACAGTAATTACCAAAGAAATCCCAAAAGTTGTCATGAACCATTCTTCAGGTCACTTGCCTCCACGCATGCTGGTGGAATGACTGGGTGTTTATAGTGTAGATTCATGTTAGTATTTCTTTCTAGGTACTCTAATCAGATTCAGAATTATCAGGATCACTTTTTGTTTCTTGAGATTATAAAAAGAAAACTGCAAAGAAACATACTCATCAACTAAAATCACTCTCAACTTGATTTAGTAATAAAAATCTTATTAAGTTTTTATCAATGATAAAATTTGATTTATATTTTCCCTGACAGTACCCTCATTTGCCTATATTTTCTTTTGTAGATACTTTTGAGACATATCCTTTATCCTTATACTTGATTACAACAGGGCCATGGTAATTCTATTTCTTCTCACAGTTCTCTCACCCACTTTTAGGGGAAATAACAGCTCCAACAAGTTTTTAAAATAAGGGTCCAAAATGATTTTCTCCTTGCAATTCTATTTTGTGACTATCTTTTATAGTGCTCTGTCATTTTTCTCTTAAGTTATTTTATATCACAGTTTGATGTTTACATAAAAATACAAAATGCATATATAAAGAAGGATATATACACATAGTTTAAATATGTGCATTAATACATATACATTCAAATATATACAGACATATATAAATCTATGTACATACTCTGTCATGGTACATACATCTTAGATATATTTATACTTAGATATTCTTTAAGTTAAACCAGCCATTTATGACTAGATATCATACTTGATAAGAGGCAGGCTGGTAAGCAAGGGGTATCCACAGATACGTCATACACATAGTCAGCAAAGAACAATGTAGTTTTATTCTAAATGAACTGATCTTTCAATGAGAGAAAAAATAGTGAAAACCGGAGAGCAACAGGATTTTATTAGAAAAGCCTGGAGAGTAAAGGGGGAAATCGTTTGCTTATACTGACAGAGCGTGTGATCATATCCAATTTCACTTCATTTCTGGCATCTGCGTGATGGGCACGTGCTCTGTCAGCAATGATTCTGATTGTGAAACAACCAGTCACAGATGAGTTACTGACCCCCGGGTGCAAAGTATAAGGTCTTTAGAGGACTAGTGATGGAAACTTCATCTGTGAACTTGCCTTTTAATCATGCTAAGGATCCAAGAACAGATAGCAGACACAATGACTTGATATACAGGATAATCACCTTGGCAATTTTGCATTTAGGTTAGCATGCTGTTAATCCACAGGACACTAACATTTCCCTCAAGCATTGCCCAGCTACTGGCTGTACCATTAACTGAGTTCTTTATCTTATTTGCAGTTTTGACTAAGTTTCTATGACAGCTTTGGAATAGTTCTGAATGGGGAGCTCAGTGCCCAGTGTTAACAAGAGAACAAAATCTGATCAGTTCTCACTTTCTTTTTTAGACCTAAACCATCAAACTACCCTTTTAGTCTAATGTTTCTCAAAGTCTCATCCTCTGCCAGTTTGTATACGAATCACCTGGGGCACTTATAAAACATAAAGATTCTTTGGCCTCATCCAACGTCACTGGGCTCAGAAGATCTGGAGTGGGAACCATGAATCTGAATGTTAAATAACCTCTTTTGGTGATTCTCAATGAGTGCTAAAATATCAGAAGCCCCCTGTAGATAATTACCTTCCAACAAGTCTAGATGATACATGTTTTTTTTCTGTCTTAAAGACTCTAAATATCGTATACCCTATCATAGACCTTTGCAGAAGATCTTGGCCAGGGAACACCTCTCTACAGTAGGGGATTCAAACATTTCCACCTTTTTGGCATGACTCATTTTCTATCTTTACCCTCTGTTCTTCCTCATAGATTTCAACCAGTCTGCTTGTCCTTTCTTTGACTTCTCTCCTCTCTTCTCCTCTCCTCTCCTCTTCAGTTCATTCTCCATTTCTAGTCCGTTCCTAGAGCCCTGTTCCTTTCATCTCATCTTCTCTTCGGGAAGGAGAGATGCAGTGTATACAGTCTGATGGTATAAGTTTCTAGGAGATGAGTGAAGTAG
This sequence comes from Phataginus tricuspis, assembly GCA_029783875.1. Classification (NCBI taxonomy): domain Eukaryota; kingdom Metazoa; phylum Chordata; class Mammalia; order Pholidota; family Manidae; genus Phataginus; species Phataginus tricuspis. Next base: position 75,307 of record JAQQAC010019126.1, read on the forward strand.
TTGACCCATGAGGAAGGAGGTCCAACATGTGGGGTAATATGACTCAATGAGATGTGTGATGAGGGATCTATCTTCTGAGAGTTCAGGAGCTGGAGGAAGGCTCTGGGTTTTCAAAGGAGGATGCTGGTGAAACTGGTACCTCTGGATCTGGATGTAGAAGGCAAAAATGGTGCCAAAATTCTAGCCTAAGAAATTGGTAAATAGGAGTGATATATTCTGGCCATTTTACAACCTAACACACCAGTTTTGGAGTTGAATACTTTGGACAAAATTGCAATATTTCCAGAATCTCTCACCTGACCTCAGCGCCTATGACATCTCCATATCAATAGGTGTTCCCAAGGGGTGGAGAGCAGTAGTCCATCTCCATATCAATATGGAACTAGAAGGGCCAGCAAGGGCTTATCTGGACCAGAGAGGTTGAGTGGGGCCTCTTTCTGCAGCGGGTTTTGAGAGGCATGGGAGAGCAGAAGAGGACGACTGCTTGTAAGAAAGAAATGGGTTTCCTCCACTTAATTTCTCCCTTTGACTGATTTCAGTTTCAAAGGTATTTTGCCCCAGGATTTTCCCCCCGGAGTTATAAATACCTTTCCCTAACCACACTGATAAGTTCTCCCAGTTCAACAAAGTTGACTTTAAGCAATTGGAAGGTTGGAATATGTTTAACACATACCCTGTCTGTCTGTTCTCACGTGGACAGCCCACTGGTCTGTCCTGTGCTAACCTCCTAAAGTTTTAGCAGAATTTAGTGCCTTGTGTAGCCATAAAAAACAAATCCACCCTACCAAGTACTTAGTGGGAAATGTGTATTTTAGTGAAGATTTCTTTGAAAAGAACAAGAGGGCTCATATGAAATGTTCCATAGCAAAAATCAATACAAATCCCCATTTGTCATTTCTGTTCTTTTCCAAATATTTGCTTTGTCTTTCAGCCACCATGTCTTCTCTACAGACACTTTCAGAACAGCCTCTTTCTTTCTTCTGTGTTCTGGGTCCTGAAACCAGGAGTCTTCCTTCTGGGTCTGTCTATATTTTTCATTACATATTATTTATTTTATGAGTAGTTTAAATCTGTTGCAATCCTTAGCCATTCTAACCTTCAAATCCATTTCCTTGATTACAAAGTCAGCTGACCTCTTTATTATGATGGGCTCTTCTCCTTAGAAGTCAATGGAAGATTGCAAATATGTCCCTTTTCTTTCATGTCACAAGTATAATACTTACTATATACATACCTATAAATATGTAACTTCCAGCTATTTGATACCACACAAAGTCCTTAACCTCTCTGAGCCTCAGGAAAATAAGTACAGTTCTATCTCCAAAGAAAAGCAAAGGAATGCTGTGTATATGTTCAGACAGTGCCTGGCCCGTAGTAAGGGCTGTAGAAGTATATCCTGTTAACTATTTTTCTTTTTTGTTTATCATATATATGATATCACAGAGTTTACTAAAAAAGTTTTTAAAAACAGTAGTCTCAATAAAGAAAAACTTAGAGTGACAGCTTAATCTAGCTCAGAGCTCAACTTAACACAAGTATTTATTTAAAGAGAGCTGCAGTATTTTTTCCTCTCTAGTCCATTTGACAAGACTCACGTGTAGCTCTCTGACCTTGCTTTGAACCCCAAGAAGTTATCTCCATCAGAATCCCTGCCTTCTTTCTGGTTGCATTTAGAGGCAAGGATCAGATGATCTACTCTTTTCACGTGGTAAGTGTCAAAATTTACATAGGACCGTGAACAGCTAGCGGTCATTGCCTTGCTGTAGGCATCTTGCCAGGTGGGATGTTGAATATTCAGTTGGGTTTACATCTCATCATTACAGCTATGGCCTTCCAGGGGGGACCAAAAGGGCCAGACAGCAGTGAATTAATGAAGCTCTGTGGGAAGTCTAAATAGAGACAAAAGTTTTCATCTATATTTGTTTAAGAATGTTGAAGTAGAGCCTGCTTCCCAAATGCCCTGTCTAATTTAAGAGCAGGCCTGCCGTGGTCATAGCCCAATATCACCATGTCTCCACCGCCTGCTAAAGCTGATACCAGAGACACCATGCTGTGGAAACAATTATATCAACAAAATTGGAAAATATTTTTTCGGTGCAGTTCTGCCTTAATTAAAGCTCATTTTACATCTTGGGGAAGGAAATGTTTTCTTAAAACTTTGGGGCATATCAAATGTCTTTCAAAATATAAAGCCTGGATGAAACACACAGAGGAAGGCTGATATAGATCAGAAGTATGAGAGTCAAATGGAGATTTTTACATCAGGTAATTCAGGTTTGAATTCCAGTCTTGCCACTTACTGGCTAATGACCTTGGGCAGGTGACTTCCCAGCTATAGGTCTAGGTTTTTTCCTCTGCAAATGTCCATAAAGAATGTATACTTCTGAGTATTCTTGTGGGGGATAGTAACATGCTCATGAAGATATCTTGATAAGTATAGGGATGGAAGATGGGATCCCAGGTAAGTAGAGTGATAGCTAAGCTACTCTGCATAAGCAAATGAGAGAAAGCTGTTTGATTCTCCTGAGAGGGGCATAAAAACTAGAAAGGATTTGAGAAGAGAAAGGGGAATGGGAGAGGAGTTAAAATGGCACAAGACTGGACCCATGTGGATTAATTGATCTCAGGCAGTGGTTAACTGGATTTTTAAGATTTTTAATACATTAAATAACAAGAATATAACTTTTTATTTAATCACATCAGTGATTATGTGAGTGTTTTATCGGTGGTAGTAGTGTCAATGTTGGAAACAGGGGAGGGGAAACTTAGCCAAGTTTTATCTATGGTTCAACATGGTATAGAAAAAAGGGCACTGCTGGAAATAGGAGGTTGGTCATAGTGAGAATATAAGCCCAACAGAAAAATCACAAATACCTTGCAGAGATCAGGTTTACCACTGGGTATAGAAGAGGGGTTTGAGCTGAAGATCATTTGATTTGGGAGACCCATCTGATATCTGGGTGATAGACACATAAGCAGTCAATGCCCAGCCTGGAATACATATCTACTCAATATATTCTTATCACAGTTGTTAAACCAATGAAGAAAGCTCAAAATAAGAACATTCTATTTTGACTAAATAATGTCTTACCCTTTACAATGCCATTTCACTTTTGTAATCTTCTTTTTTTCATAGATCTGGTTGTTCCATCCCTCTCCCAATGGTTTTCCCCAGAATATTAGTTACCACAACTTATTCAATTTTAGTTACATACTTATTCTAAGAGACCCTCTAGGAGGAGGTTATATCCATCTTGTATAACTCTTTGTTTGCAAAGCCTAGTAAAGATATCCTGGTGCATAGCTGCAATCAACAAACATTTGTTGAGTGAATCAGTGGTTTGAGTCTCACAATAATAGTTAGGAGGGATGTTACTTTCTTGTATTTATGGGTAAACTAAAGATCAGAGTCATGTGCTCAAAGTTACAAATGTAGCAAATGATAGAATCATCATTTAGACCCAGGACTTCTCCAAGCTTAGAATTTTTCTCCTTACATTTTATTTCCCTACGAGCTTTTCCAGATAAGGGGAAAAAGTTTCAGAACTTAAAATTTCTTAGATAATCACCTTAATTTTATGGAAAATTAGACAATTCCTTCTTCCTAATGGTTGTTACTCTACAAAGAGATTGAACACTTAATGGCAGACTGTATAAATTAGTATCCCTTGGGGCAGGATTTGGACTTCACTCCTCAAAATGAAATTGCATGACTTCTCATGTGTCATGCTATTTCCAGCCAAGAAGAAATGAGGGTTATTAGTGGTTGATGTAATGAGTTCATGACCTTGAGATGTATTCTAGGATCTTGAAATCCTGTTCCTAGGTCATTAGTCTAGAGTTACCCCAGACAATGTCTTTAAGTTCTAAGTAAGTATTTTGGTCATAGTAAAAGATAAAGAGGGGCAGCACCAGAGGCTCTCAAAGGCAGAACACTAACCAAGGGTGTGGAGGCCTCGCATTACTGTCCTCTTTGCTCTCGTCTGGCTCTATCGTCAAGCTGCCCTCACATCAGACGACGACCTGAGATGAGGGTCCTTTCTCAAGGTCACCCTTCCTCAGATTTATCACCTCTTTGCCGTTCGTAAGGGCCTGATTTGGGCTCTGTACTCTTATTCACATACTGTACCTTGGTGACTATCAGTTTCAGAGATTATTGGCTAAAAATAGTAGAAAACAGAAATGTAGTGCTTTAAAAGCCCACAGCTTTGCTTAAACCACATAAGCCCAGAGGAAGCCACTTGAGAGCCGAGAGGGCCGCTTAGAGATTCTCACTGACCTGCTTTTTTGCTCGGCCTCAACCCATCACTTTGCCCCATCTCGTTTCAAGATGACAGCTACATTTTCAAACATCTAGTATGAACTTCATAGGGAAGTCTTGCCTTTTCCTGGATACAAACCTTAGTCTTTATCTCTCTGATCAGATATGTGTCAAATGGCTAACAGGAGGTGGGAGGTGGCTAGTGAAAAAAGATTTGTGGATGAGAGTTGGATTCTAAAACCACCCTTGTCTACCTAAATGACCTTCTTATAGTTCACTTCACAATTCTGACTTCACTCTTCTCAGGGCTATTATCACAGATCTCTAAGGGGAGAGAAGAGGATAAGTCATTCTGATATGCCTAATTTCTACAGTAAAACTTTGTGTCCCAGAATCCCAGTACCTCAGACTTGGCCAAGACTTTAAAGGTCACCTGAACCAATCTCGTATTCAAGGCTGATTTTCGTGACAATGAATGTGCTCAGCATGCATTAGAAAATCCCCGGCAGTTTCTAGGAGCCAGAGCTGGACAACGCTGCCATCGGCAGAGTGTGGCTTCTGATTGGCTTCAGCTCTCCCTAATGGACCCACCTACCAAGTGAAGTCTCTCTGGTCAGCGTTCAGATGGAAGGAGAAAGTGCACCGCAGATCGCTCAGTGGCTTACTGTCCCGGAATTCTCCATCCCACGTGGCTGCTCCTGGCCTGGAATACAAACAGACAATGGGACTATTCTGAAAGTGAATTGAGTTAGAACAAGAAATGCTGTCAGGGAGATTGTCAGTAAGCCCCTTTCCTAGAATATTAGCCATTATCTGACTATACCATGGTGGGTAGGCTATATTGTCAGGGCATTTGAGTGGATTAAAAAGGGAAGAATTTTAGAAATAGAGACTGAGAGTCTGAAGGTGGCGCCCCTATAGTATGACTGCATAAAGGAAGCTGTGTATATGTTGACTGACTTGAATTATCTCATTAGGTAGAGACATTTTAATATTTCATTGGCAGCCTAACAATATATATACATATGAAAGCTACGGATATGATCTTCAATAGGAAATTTAAGGATAAAAGGGGCCTTTTATTTTTGAGTGAGAAATTCGTATATTTTTGGAGGTGGTACATAAAATGAACATTCTCACAAATTACATGTTTTTGAAAAACAAAATAAGGTGATATCAAAAAAGCCTCTAAACTCACCCACTCTGTTGTTGTGGAAAGATAACATCAAAATATGCACAATGCCCTTTTCTGTGGGGAACTGCCTTTGCATCTCAGCCTCGCCACGAGGGTGGCCGCTGGGAACTGCCTTTGAATCTCAGCCATGCCACAAAGATGGCCACTGAGAACTCAGCCGCGCTGCAGGGGTGGCCGCCAAAAGCCCCCTGAGGTTTAGCTGCGCCCACTCCGGTCCGCTTCTTACACCAGAGACAGCTGCACATGTGCACAACTCTGTGCCTGATTCGGAAAAGTGAAAGTTGCAGGAGAGATTTCACCCTATATATCCCATGCCCTGAGCCCCAATAAACGAGTTCTCCCTTCGAGTGAACTTCCTGTCGCGTCTGATTGTCTCCGGCGGAAAGAAGCGGCCAGCGGCCAGCAGCGGCGGCAGCAGAGGCTGGAGCGGCTGCAAGCGGCGGTGGCGCCGAGCACCGGAGGCTGCGGGAACGGGCGGACAGCCGGTGCTTACCTCCCCTGCTCTGCCTATCGGGGTGAGCCTCTCTCCCTGCCTTCCTCCCCTCTGCTGGCTCGGAGGGTCGCAGAAAGAGCTTGTAACACAAAGAGCTGTAGTCCTGACCCAGAGCAGGACCGGAGGGTGAGAGGTGGAAAAAACCCGATAACTGGCGCCCGAACAGGGACACGTCCAAGGAAGCGTGTGGGGCACGTCCGAGGCGTGTGAGGAATGCAGACGGATCAACGATCACTCGGTTGACGGTCAGACCGATAGTCGGCGGAGTAAGCAGTCGGATTACGTGGTAAGCGCACTCCCGGGAAAAAGGGAAAGGCAACTTTCTAAGAATGAACCTGCGCTTAAAGCGCTGATATGCTTAAGAGCTGAGGATTAGAACTCTTGGACTCTCAAGCTGAGAAGGTCTGGGAAGCCTTAGTAAAGGTGGCTCCTTGACTTTCTGCTACTACAGCATCTCTGCTAATGAGACAGTGACTGTGGGTGTAGTCAGAGTGGGGGGAGGACCTCCGGGAAAAAGCAAGGCAGAATATTTGCAGTCAGAGCAAGGTAACTATATGCAGGGAAACTCTCTTCCAAGACTCTGTGTTAAACATTAGGCTCCAGAGTCATTCTTCAGTGAGATAGGTGGGTGTTCCCCAGATAAAGAGGAGTACCTCATGTTTTTGTTATGCTAATCACTTGTAGGATTCACTTTAGCATGCTAAAAGGCTCAGGCCTGTTTGCTGTCTTTCCTTTTCAGATCTGATGGGGTGGTTTTGCAAACCAGGCAACTAATTTAGCATGCAAACCCAGCTGTAAACAACATAGTAAAAAGCAGCAAAAGACTCCACCTTAAAGATAAGGTTGCATTTTATCACCCAGGAAGTTTGGGAAGCAGGATTGTTAACTTTCTCTTTAGCAAACAGACAATACCTCAGCCCACGTGGGGGCTGGGCAGGTCGCCTTTTGATATGCTCCTAGACCAAGATGCCAGTATCCCAGAGGGAGATGGGGTGTGAAATTCCTTGTGTTAATTCTGGGTGTTCAGACAAATGCAGCACACCGGACTCTCTTGTCCCCTCCTGGGGTGAGCCGGGAGCTCTGTCCTATCACTTTATTTCTAAATAAAAGCCTGTGCCTTGCTCTCCTACTTTGCATGTCTGCTAAGCATCACTTAGGCATGAGAAAATAAGCGCTAGAGTTGGATTTTTGTCTCTTAGTAGTAAAATAAAACTGTCAGCTGTTTGGGTCTATAAATTTGTCTTTAGATTAGTTCTTTAAGACTGGCTTAATATGGACTAGTTTTTTTGGAACCTGCAGAATTCTTCTTGAAAGACTTAACGTTATATGTTCCAGCTCATTGAAAGCAACTAAATATTAATGTTAATTGCATATAAACCTAAATGATAATCTTAAAAGGCAAAGTGACAGAATAAAGTTTACTTTGACCAATTTTAGTAAGTTACTGTATGTGTTAAGATCCAGAAGTAATCTTAAGTTTAAAATATTGAAATAGAACTAAAGTTAAGGAAAGCCTGTATACCTTGAGGCAAAAGATATTCACATGTTAATAAGGCTCTGTTGAAAGAAAGGTTTGATGAACACTTGATGTTTGATCTTTCCTTTTCTGAGAATTCATAGAAGTGTTTGCTTCAAGATATCTTGCCATGTAATTAAATTCTAGGAATTTTCATTTAGTTAAATTTAAGAGATAATTTCTTAATAGTTAGTTCATTTTTAAGTTATTATGCTTTTAGATTGCCTTTCTTGCAGTTTTTATTGACAAATAGCAGTCTCCATGCTTTTGAAGACTCTTAGTGATATTGAGAAGATATAATTTATTATAAGCAGTAAATTCAGCTCAGCTCATGTTAAAAGAAATACATTTAGAGACATCTTGTAATGCATAAAGCTGTTAGTGTGAGTTGTTTTAAGTTTATCAGTTATTTCAAAATAGTGCAAATATTCCAAAAAATAACATAAAATTGCTGTTATTAGAAATTAAACAGTGTTTAAACTGACCCTAGTAATTCCTATCTATATAGAGGAAATTTCATACAAATCAACAAAGCTTAGATTTGTTGTATCCAAATTTAAGTTTCTAATTATATCTAAGTCTGATAAAACACTTAAGATCTGGAAATCAATAGATGCCATTGATTTTATATATATGGTGTTTTATTTGTAATATATAAGCCTTGTTTAATTCTAGGTCAGTTATATTTGTGCTAAGATTTTACATTCCTGTTAAGTTATAGCCTAGATGTATTTCAGTATATTAGAGTACAAAACTGGGAGTTAAAACACCTTATGCTCTCCCAGGACCTCCAGTCTGAGTGGAGCAGTAGACATTACCCAAGAAATACTAGGAGCGAGGCTTCACCTAGACTCTTTTTGAGTAAGCCCCTTTCTGATGCCTTGAATGTGTTTACCGATGGAGGGAAGGAGGGGTCTGCTGTTGTTGTTTTTCCCCCTCCTCACCTCTCGCCCAAGTTAAAAGAAACCCAACATTTTGAAAAAGTTACTGGCTCAGCACAATTTAAGGAGTTGTATGCCATAGCATTGGCCCTAAGTAAAATTTCTGAACCTATGAATCTTTTTTCTCATAGTTTGTATGTGGTGAACTTGCTTCCCACCTTAGCCTCTTCTTATATCAAGTTAGATAAAAACCCCATAACCCCCTTGATGATTCAGGTGAGATCCTTGCTAATGGCACGATCCAAGCCCATATTCTTGCAGCATCTCCGAGGACACCAAGGTTTGCCCGGATTCCTCTCCAGAGGAAACCTATTAGCTGATCAATTAGCGTCCTCTGCTGCTCAAGCCCTTTCCATGCCAAGATTTCCAGTGGGCCCAAGATCTCCATGAACTTACTCACCTAAATTGGAGAGGACTTCATCATAGATTTCCTCATATTCCTATTCTCCTGGAGTTAACCCAAGAGGCATTAAACCTAATGGTCTCTGGCAGACTGATGTTACAAAAACAAAAAGGGGGAATAAGCCCCCACGACCAATTACGGATGGCTCTACTTACATTAAATATTTTAAAATTTTCAAAAAATCCACCTCTAACGGCCTTTCAAAGGCACTGGACAAATCAAACGCCATATGCCAAAATAGAAGTGCGCTGGAAAGACCAGCTGACTGGGCAATGGCGAGGACCAGATCCACTGATAAGTATGGGCAGAGGATTCGGATGTGTATTTCCTATAGGCGGACCGAATCCAATCTGGGTTCCTGCTAGGAACTTGAAATTCTGCCCTCAGACCACTCAGCAAATGGAAGAAAGCCATGATATAGATTCTCCCCAAGAGGGTGACCGCTTGAGGGCTTGTCTTTCTTCTCTCTTTCAGGACTGATCTTTTGAGGAAGAAGAAAAGGAGTGATGAAGGCTGGACTATTACTCCTGCCATAGTCCAGACTGCTGAAGAAGTGACACTGTTAAGCCTTCAACAAGGACATCTTTGCAGCCCTATGTTTTCTTACCCTCTGCTTCTTTCCTTTTTTACCAGAGTATAGGAAGAAATAATTAAGTTTGTTTAGTCTACCCAAGCTGTTATTAGGAGGTATAATAATTGTAATGTCATCAGTTATTTTCATGCTCGTGTGGTGGTGAAGATCATATCAACAGCAACAGATATTATTGAAGAAGGAGTTCCCCATACCCCAGAGCGTTCATGGGCATTTATAGCCCTACAGAGAGGTGCAAGCGACCTCTTGAGAATGTCATTACTGGAAGTGCTAGGATGGTAGTCAATGACGGGTAAGATCTCCTGAAAGATGGGGACAACCTAAGACAGGCACATCCTCGAGTACAGGATGGCATCTCTCATGCTCATACAAAACAAAAAGGGGGAAATGTGGGGAACTGCCTTTGCATCTCAGCCTCACCACGAGGGTGGCCGCTGGGAACTGCCTTTGAATCTCAGCCATGCCACAAAGATGGCCACTGAGAACTCAGCCGTGCTGCAGGGGTGGCCGCCAAAAGCCCCCTGAGGTTTAGCTGCGCCCACTCCGGTCCGCTTCTTACATCAGAGACAGCTGCGCATGTGCACAACTCTGTGCCTGATTCGGAAAAGTGAAAGTTGCAGGAGAGACTTCACCCTATATATCCCATGCCCTGAGCCCCAATAAACGAGTTCTCCCTTCGAGTGAACTTCCTGTCACGTCTGATTGTCTCCGGCGGAAAGAAGGGGCCAGCGGCGAGTGGCCAGCGGCCAGCGGCCAGCGGCGGCGGCAGCAGAGGCTGGAGCGGCTGCAAGCGGCGGCGCCGCCGAGGGCCGGAGGCTGCGGGAATGGGCGGACAGCTGGCGCTTACCTCCCTTGCTCTGCCTATCGGGGCGAGCCTCTCTCCCTGCCTTTCTCCCCTCTGCTGGCTCAGAGGGTCGCAGAAAGAGCTTGTAACACAAAGAGCTGTAGTCCTGACCCAGAGCAGGACCGGAGGGAGAGAGGTGAAAAAAACCCGATACTTTTCAACTGCTGTGGAAATTGATGTGACTGAAACAACTGTTTCTTTGGCCTTTTTAGCCATAGTTTTGACATATCTTAGATAATATGGAAAACACACAATTAAAAAAAATTCTTTTACACCTAGAAAGAACTCTGTGCTATCTAAAGTCTCTAATATGTGATTTATTTGATGTGATTATTGTTATGTTGGGTTTCATTTTCAAATATTTAAAATATATGTTTTCCTATTTCCTCTAAGAGATATCATTACAAAATTAGCAGAACTTGCTGAAAGTTTCACAAAGATTTGACTGATGACACACAGACATTGCATAAACCACTTAATTCATCTGCATTTGTTTTTTGCCCAATTTCAAATAAGGAATCATTTTATCTTTGGAAGTTAGTTCTTGTTATCACTATAGATTTAAATTTTAATATTTCAATGACAGCATAATTTTTCTATTTGTGTGTAGCAGCTACTGATCAGGTCTTTAATAGTAAATCAATGGGCTAATTTGAGCCTTCCCATGCACACATATCCTCCTGTATTCATCCACATCATAAAGGGGCCACATTCAGAATATCCCAGCTCTTATTTCTAATACTTTATCCCATTCTTAATCTACCAGAATACACTGACACATTGGCCTACCTATGCATAGATAGATTAGACAGAGAAATAGGTAGATAGATAGATAGATAGATGGACGTAGGTAGATGCCTAGCTCAAACAGCAGCTCAAGCTTAACTTCTACATCCTTAAACATTTGTTTTGGAAAAGGCTTCTTCATTTGAAAGAGAAGTTCTTGCTACAACTTTCTTCTCTAGAAGACTTCACTGGCTTTCTGAATTAAAATTACTTCCTGCCTCAGAGTGGACACTGCTCTTGACAGTGAGAAATCCAATAGTTTGATTATTTGGATTTGCTCTATATTGGACTACTAATGCATGTTTTGGGACCCTTTTATAAGGGATTCATTTCATGAACAGAATGGCAATATACCAATGGATTTTTAAATTTTAAATTAATAAATTAATGTCATGAAATTGGCATTTATAAATTATATAAAAATAAAGCTGGAGTTGAGGGGGCACGGGGAGGGCTGTACAACTCAGAGAAGACAAGTAGTGATTCTATAGCATCTCACTACGCTGATGGACAGTGACTGTAATGGGGTTGGTGGGGGGGGACCTGATGAAGGGGGTAGTTTAATAACCATAATATTGCACATGTAATTGTAGATTAATGATACCAAAATAAATTATTAAAAAATAAATAAATAAAATAAACCTGGATTTTTAAACTCAGTCTGATGGATAATTCAAGATTAAAGTTTATACTTTATGTGCAAAATAAAATAAAATAAAATATAAAATTGCCACCTGAACAAGAGGTGTATTTTTCCTCTTTTTGAGTTTATAATCATTTAAGATTTATGAGAAGGTATTATTTTGCTAATACCTTCTATAACCAAGATTACACTGTATTACTTACATCTTTGGATTTGATTTCCTTTTGATTTAATGCAGTGAAGCATTTACCTGAAGTAGGTTTATGAGAACCTATATCAAAAAAGGCCAAAGGCTCATCAAAGATGCCTCAGAGTATTTGATGGAATGACAGCGAGTTCTGGATCTACCGATCTCAAATCTGCCTTTAATCTCTTTTGCTTCTGCTATTATTGGTCTAATCTGATGAGTTATTTCTGTAAGACTCTACAATTATTCTATTTTTACGTCATCTTTTTGAGATTACCTAGTGACCCATACATTCATTTCCGTCTTTGGGGGAAAGGACTGAACCCAAATTGTTACAGATATTCCAAGTATCAGAGAGCAAATGAGAAAGGAAACTGATACTCCAGAATTCATCTCGTGGCCCTATTGGTGTTTTGTTGGGTTTAAGGCCTGTTTGCAAGAAAGATATAAAAGCTACAGTATCTCATGGCTTATATACCCTTTGTTATTGCCTAAGTTATACAGTGTTTTTTTTCTCCCCTTTGTATTTTTTGTCTATATTTTCTCTTGATTCTTCTATTTTCTCTGGTGTAAGCAAAAAAATTCCATAAAGCTTCTGGTTTATATTTTATTTTTAGATTACTATTCACTACGATTACAGTTAAGTCATAAAATCTAGAGTGACAATGCTCATGACTGTGTCTTTTTATCACTGCATTCACCAGTATAAGGCTATTTATATGCAGTAACTTCTAAGATAGGACCGAACTGGGTTGTGTCCATGAGCGTTCCAACTCAGTGGTCTGTTTGCGGAGGTATTTCATTGCACTGTAGGAGAATGTAGTTGAAAAGAGGGTAAATTCATTCATCTACTCATCCATCCACTTATTCATTCAAGCTGGTAAGTACTAAGAACTTGCTATGTGATATACTAAATCCTGAAAAGGGGTCACAGAGGTGAGTAAGTACTGTGTCCTAAAACATTCAGTGCATATTTGAAGAAGTTAGGTGGATAAGTGAGAGGCCACTGAAGGTGAACTTGTGCTTTATCATGTTATCTTGTATTATTTGATGGGTCCAGAATTAATACACTAGTAGTTTACGGAAGGGGCCCGGATGGGAAAAGGTAGTCTGTTCAAATTGAGTATTGTGACAGAAGTAAAATAAAAGGAATATTCAAAGACACAGACAGGTATAAAGAAACCACAGAGGATAACATAGTGCTTAGGCTTGAGGGGCTGGGGAGGGACCCATTACTGGAATATGAAGAAAGCTGCATAGAAAGGCCTCCAGACAAGAACTAGGACCTTTGATTGATAGAGCAGGGATGCAACCAGGAAGACCTGGGGAAATAGCTGTCTGCACCCCTCTCTTTACTCCAGTGTCCTCCTGGTACTCCATATTATTCAAATTCACCCCAAAGCAAGGCAAAGGAACCACACAAGGAACCACACAACCATACAACCATGGATCATGAATCACCCTGCATGATAATCTAAAGCTGACGGCCTAGGTTCGAACACCAGCTTTGGCACTTACTAGCTGTGACCTTAGGCCAAGTATAAGCTTTTATGCATCTATTTACTCTTCTTCATAAGGCAGAGTAATACCAGTACTTCACAACTGAGGTTCTTTTAATAAATTTCAATGTTAGGACAGTTTTGGATTTACAGAAAAAGTGAGAAGATAGTACAAAGAGTTCCCATATGCCCCTCATCCAGTTTCTGTATTACTAATATCTTACATGCCAGTAGTATATTTGTCACAATTAATGAATCAATATTGATGCATTATTATTAAATGAAGTCCATACTTTAATCAAGTTTATTTTATCCAGATCTTTCTCTCCTCTTGGATGTCATCCAGGATACACACTGCATTTATCCTCCAGCCTTCTTTAGTCTCCTCTCAGCTATGTGTGGCAGTTTCTCAGTTGTTTCTTATTTTTAATGACCTTGAGAGCTTTGAGAAGTCCAAGTTGTGTACTGATGAGAATAGCCCTCATTTGGGATTTTAAAAAATTGAGATATAATTAACATATCACAAAATTCATACCTTAAAATTTGTACAGTTTAGTGGGGTTTAGTCTATACACCATTGTGCAACCATTAGCCCTACCTGATTCCAGATTATTTTTACAAGCCCAAAATTAAATCCCGTACCAATTTCGTCCTCCACAAACCTCTAGAAACTATTCTATATCTCTGTGTATTTGTCTGTTCTGAATAATTCATATAGAAAGACTCATACAGTATGTGGCATTTTGTGTCTTCCTTTCATTGGTGTGATGGTTTCATGATTCACCTATCTTGTAGCATATATCAGTACCTTATTCCTCTTTGTGGATAAATAATATTCAAATGGATGGATATACTATTTTTATTACCACAATTGTTTTTTATTAAGGTATCATTGATATACAATCTTATGATGGTTTCACATGAGCAACATTGTGGCTACAACATTCACCCATGTTATCAAGTCCCGCCACACACACCCCATTGCAGTCACTGTCTACCAATGTAGTAAGATGCTATAGAGTCACTACTTGTCTTCTCTGTGCTATACTGACTTCTCCATGACCCCATCTATATTATGTGTGCTAATCATAATTCCCTTTAATCCCCTTCTCCCTCCTTCTCCTTACACCCTCTGCACCCCATTTCCCTTTGGTAACCACTGGTTCCTTCTTGAAGTCTGTGAGTCTGCTGCTCTTTCGTTCCTTCAGTTTTTGCTTTTTTGTCATACTCCACAAATGAGTGAAATCATTTGGTACTTGTCTTCCTCCATATGGCTCATTTCACTGAGCATAATACCCTTTAGCTCCATCCATGTTGCAAATGTTAGGATTTTTCTTCTTATGGCTAAATAATATTCCATTGTGTATATGTACCACATCTTCTTTATCTAATCATCTACTGATGGACACTTAGGTTGTTTCCATATCTTGGCTATTGTAAATAGTGCTGTGATAAACATAGGGGTGCATATGTCTTTTTGAATCTGGGATCTTGTTTTCTTTGGGTAGATTCCTTGGAGTGGAATTCCTGGGTAAAATAGTATTTCTAATTTTAGTTGTTTGAGGAACCTCCATATTGCTTTTGACAATGGTTGAACTAATTTACATCCCCATCAACAGTGTAGGAGGGTTCCCCACCTTTCACATCCTCACCATCATATGTTGTTCCTATTCTTTTCTATATTGGCCATCCTAACTGGTGTGAGGTGATATCTCATTGTGGTTTTAATTTGCATTTCCCTGATAATTACCGACGTGGAGCATCTTTTCATGTGCCTGTTGGCCACCTGAATTTCTTCTTTGGAGAATTGTCTGTTCAGCTCTTCTACCCATTTTTTAATCAGGTTATTTGCTTTTTGGATGTTGAAGAGTGTGAGTTCTTCATATATTTTGGATGTTAACCCCTTGTTGGATATGTCATTTATGAATATATTCTCCCATACTGTAGGATGCCTTTTTGTTCTACTGATGGCGTCCTTTGCTGTACAGAAGCTTTTCAGCTTGATATAGTCCCACTTGTTCATTTTTGCTTTTGTTTCCCTTGCCTGGGGAGATATGTTCATGAAGAAGTCGCTCATTTTTATGTCTAAGAGATTTTTGCCTGTTTTTTTCTAAGAGCTTTATGGTTTCACGGCTTACATTCAGGTCTTTGATCCATTTTGAATTTACTTTTGTTTATGGGGTTAGACAATAATCCAGTTTCATTCTCTTACATGTAGCTGTTCAGTTTTACCAACACAAGTTATTGAAGAGCCTGTCATTTCCCCATTGAATATCCATGGCTCCTTTATCGTAAATTAATTGACCATATATGCTTGGGTTTATATCTGGGCTCTGTATTCCATTCCATTGATCTATAGGCCTGTTCTGGATATACTATATTTTATTTTACAGTTCATCAGTTGATAGACATTTGGGTTGTGTCTGCTTTTTGGTGATTACAAATAATACTGCTGTAATATTAGAGTATAAGTTTTTGGGTGAGCATACATCTTCAGTTGCTTAAATATATGCCTAAGATTAGAATTGCTAGTTCATACGGTCAATCTACTCTTAACTTTTTGAAGATCTGCCAAGTTATTTTCTATAGTGGCTTCTCCATTTTACACCCACTGGCAGTGTTTGAGGGTTCCAGTTTCTCCACATCCTTGTCAACTTCTTTTTATACTCGGTTTTCCTAGTGGGTGTTAAATGGTATCTTATTGTGTTTTTGACTTACCTTTTCAAAAAGCCTGATGCTAAGCATCTTTCCATGTCTTTATTGGTCAGTTGTATCCCTTCTCTTGTGAACGTCTATTCAAATTCTTTGACCATTTTACAATTGGATAGACTTCTTATTTTTGTGCAGTAAAAGTTTTTAGTATGTTGTGGATACTAGACCATTATAAGATACAGAGTTTAAAAATGTTTTCTTACATTCTGTGAGTTGTATTTTGACTATTGATAGTATCCTTTGAAACGCAAAGTTTTAAATTTTGATGAAGCCAACCTATCTGTTTTTTCTTTGGTTGCTTGTGCTATAGGTGTCATAAGAAACAAACAGAAAACATTGCCAAATCCAGGGCCACAAGATTCACATCTATGTTGTCTTCTGAAAGTTTTATTTAGATTTAAGCCATTTATTTAGATTTAGGCCTTACATTTAGCCCATTGATCCATTTAGAATAAATTTTGCATGAGGTGTGAGGTTGGGGTACAATTTCATTCTTTTGTATGTGGATATTCAGTTGTCCCAACACTGTTTGTTGAAAAGAATAAATTAGGATATCTGTTTTCTTCATGATCACAGTGGATTTATAGTTTTGGGGAAGAAGGTCACGGAGGTAAAGTCCCATTTCTGTCACAGCATTCAGTCACCAACTTTACCACTAATGAAGTTATCTTGATCACCTGGATTAGGTAGTATTTATCAGTTTTCTCCACTAAGTTACTCTCCTTACTCCCACCTACAGCCCGCTCTCCATGAAGGAAGTCATTACGCATAGCCCATACTTAAAGAGTGGGGAGTTCTGACCCACTTCCTAGAGAAAAGAAAGTCTACATGAGTACATAAGTATGCACTCATGGATATTTATTTAATCCTTTTGATTGTAACTTAATGATGTTTTGTTTATCTTATTGCTCAAATTGTTACATTTTTCACATTGCGCTCTTTCAGTTATTGCCTTTGACATAATCATATTATTGCATTCTCATTAAGTACTTGCATATCTTTTGGCATTTTAAGATGTTCCTGGCTCATCTTGTATATTTCATGCCCCAGTCCTAGAATCAGACATTTCTCCAGGAAGCACAGATTCCTTTCATTGGCAAATAGTATTAGAAACCAATATCTGGGGCCTACATTGTTCACTGTTACTAGGGAGTCATTGCTTCTAGACCCTGTCACCTGACAGAGCAAGGGAACATATGTGTGCATACCAACGCATGTATATACATATATCTATAAATATTATATGTAACTTTCTATATAAATATCAAGCTAAATATCAGTTCATACTGATATCTCCAACTCTAATCAATTATCACATGTATCTTTTTTTGCCTGCTCTCCTTTCTTATCTACAATCCCTGAAATGGAAAGAAATTTAGGTCTCATGAGTATCTTTTAAAACTTCATGCAGGACAAGTGTGCTGATAATGAAATTCTTTTTTTGTTTTTGCCTTTATTTCTTGTTTACTTTTTGATGATAATTTTATTGGATATAGAATTCTAGGTTGGAGGGTGATTTTTTTTTCAATTCTTTAAATATTTCACTTCACTTCTTTTTGCTTACATAACTTCTCTGCTAAATCTGCTTTAATCTGGTCCATGTTCCTCTATAGGTAAACTTTATTTTGTTGTTTTGGCTTGGTTTGGTTTTTAAGTCTCGATACTTTCAAGATGTTTTGTCTTTGGTTCTCTGTAGTTTGAATATGATATGATCAGGGTGGTTTTATACATAAATATACAAAATGTTATATTTCCTCCTTATTCTCTTAATTTTCTGGATTTGTATTTTGGTATCTGTGATCAGTTTCGCACAGTTCTTCACATTATTACTTCAATTATTTTCTTTGCTTCATTCTCCTTATTTTCCTTCCAATAATATGTATGTTGCACCTTTTTGAAGTTGTGCCACAATTCTGGAGTATTCTGTTTTTTTCATTCATTTTTTTTTTGACATATATTTTGGGAATTTTCTAATGGCCTATTTTCAACTTCACTTGGTTTTTCCCTCAGTTATGTGGAGTCTACTACTGAGCCACTAAAAGTATGCAATTTTTTTTGCTTTATAGTGTTTATGGTTTTTTTTCTAGTATTTCCTTTTGATTCTTTGTACTTTAGAAATGTTTTGCTTGGCTCACAGAAACTTCAGGTGTCTTTCCATGAGATTAGAAATTTGAATGAAATGGTACAACTAAGTAAATAAAGTGGACATATTTAAAACCTAGATTTGGGGGAATGATGAGATTAAGCATTTGGATAATTAAGTTATCATTTTTTAATGCATTTTTTTGTTCATCTACATATATGCTTATGACTGACTTAATGAGAAGCATTACTTAATTTTGGTTGTACATTAAAGAGGTTTTTATAACATTTGGTGCCAAGACCGGTACAGAACCACAGCAGATACTAAAGTTTAAATCCTGGAGTCAGGAGACAGTGAGGAGCTAAATCAGGGTCAAATACATACTTAGAATTACCCACATTTGGGTGAACGAAATTGGAGAGACAAGTCTTTGAATCATTCCTAGAACCAGCCAACCGGACTAAACATGAACACCAAGTGATGGAGCAAGACTGCAGCAGAATGTGAGTGGAAGGAGCCCCTGGGGGCAGCGTGTGCTGTCCTTCTATGGTGAAGGCCAAGAGCCGCCATTATCAGGTCAGCTTCATGCAGGTTAAAGGTATACACGGTGTGCTAGTGTCTGATCACTGGCAAAGAGTAAGCAAGACTTACATAAATCCTTTTTCAAAATGTCACTTATAAAGAAACAAATAATGACACATACTCCATGTGAGCAATCATATGTGCAGCTATTCAATGCTATGCTATAATAGCTTTAAACAAATCCTGTACTTCAGTATAATTCTTTATACTCACCAAATGCTATTGAGTAAGATACATAGGCCATTTTGCCCACCCTCCCTCCAAATACCTACTTTCAGCTCATAGTGTACTGTTTTTATAGTCAAAGTCCCTCACAGCATTTCCTTTTGAAAAGGTTAGTATCAACATGACACACTGGGGAAGCTGCAAAAACAACTTTCAACTGCAGTATTTTATTTTCAGCTCAAACCACAAACTGGCATTCTTTACTAATACTTTGAATTAAAGAAAGAAGAAAGGTGTTCAAATACCAAACCTCTAAAATATTCTTGTATTAATTTAAATAGCAAAGAGAAAATACTTTCTGGCAACCACTTGAAACAATAACATGGCATGGCAATCATCACAGGGTAAAATTCTTTGCAAACACCATCACTAGATATCCAGTCTAGGTGTCTTCATGCAGTGACTCAACTCAATGATGCCATTTTTTTATAAAACAAAAGTGAAACTCTCAGTCTGACAGACTTCATTCCTTTCTCAAAAATTCAACTCCAGAATAAGGCAGAGCTGACTCCATGCATCCATTTAATTCCTGTCAAAGTTATCCCAAGCAATTTGCTTTCTAATGCAGGTAACAAAAGGGCCATGTCTCATTTTGCAGCCAATTTTTAGGAGAAAACACAAGGGACCAGAATACGGGCAACTTATTTTCTGGTGGCAGGATTAGTTTGCTGTAAAAATTTGAAGAAAGCTGAGATTGGAAGGTGGGCAGACTAACGGACCCCTTGAGAGGAAAGACAAGCCCTTTTTACCCTCGTATTCCCTGTCCGAGAGCAGGGCAGTTTGCTCAGTTACCGTTTGTGGAATGAATGACCAAACTGTGAAAATCCCCACCAGGATATTTGCTGCAACATAAAATAAAGCCTTAATGTTCATTTTTCATACAACCATGGGGGAGAGCAATGAGGTCACAACTTAGAGATACACTTCTAATGTTCAACACGTCAATTGAAATGGCACCAATGGGAAAGTTATTCTTTCACTGAGTAAATATGTATTGAGAACATACTATGTATCAGAAGATTTTCTGGGCTTGTGAGACACATTCAAGAAAACCATATATATTGCCTTTCCCTCAGAGACCTACAGATAAGCATTGATCAAATAATTTCTTGAGCATAAAATTTGTGATTAGCACTGTGGAAGGAAACTTTAAGACCTGTGGGAGTCATACGGGGACTCTTATCTGTGTGAACAAGTGGCACAGATGCCATCCCTGAGAACATGGTGCTTGAGCTTAGATGTAAAGATTGACTATGGTAGGGAACAGGGGGGTGTCTGAGGCATGAAAGGAAGTTACTAAAACTCTGAGGTGTGTGGGAGAGTCCTTAGACTTAGCAAAGTGCTTTGTTGAGCTATGTACAGACTTCTGTGCTACATGGAACCATGTATACCTACCTGAGAGCAGGGCAGCTCCCATGTGCCATGACCCCACTTCATTGTCCGAGACAGCGAGACAACCCCCGGCCAGGTCAGAGTCCTGCACAGGGCTGTCCCATACAAGGCATGTCCCGCTTAGACCTCAACTAGATACCACGGTGACTTCCTACACTGAGGATTTCCAAAGTCCTGCTTTTAACACTCAGCTGTGTTCAGAGCTCATGTGTATAACATATAGGCCACTCAGTTGAATCCTTTTCTCAGTGTGAAGCCTTTGTTTTCTCACAATTTGCTTCTTTTTCTCTGTTAGATACCTTAGTGATGGCTCTACCAGATATTCCTCTCACCTGGTCTGATGGGACTTTCATCAAATGTGCAAATCCAACCACACCATTTCCCTGTTAACGTTTCAATCATTTTCTATGACCTAAATAACCCCCAGATTGGACATTTGAACCCCAAATGATTTGGCCCCAGCCTAACTCTTCAGCCTCATGTATGCCCCTCATGCTATGTAATTTATAATCACACACACACAAAAATTGCTTTGGATTCCATAAAAATATAGTGTACTGTTTTCTGCTGGTATGTAAATGACATTCTTCCTGATTAAATTAGCTTCCACACTCAACTTCCTTGCCTGCTCAATTTCACATTTGTTTCCAGACCCAACTGCAGTTGTAATCTCCTCCAGAAAATCTTCTCTGATGGCAAAAGAGGGGGGAAATGAAGCAGGGGGTTAAAAACCTGGATTTTTGGATTTAAATAGACAAGATAGTAAATTCTGAATCTTTCACTTACAAGCTTTGCAAATAAGATATTATCCCCTCAGATTTTTATTGTTGTTTTTTACTAGAATGGGTAGTATTTTACCTATATTCTTCAGTGAAAACTCAAGGAGTGCTGTATGTAAAGCACTTAGCAGAGAACCTGGGACATAAACATTTCATAGTTAGCACTAATAATTATTGTTATTGTTGTTGGTTCTTGTTATTTAGGTGATCTTCTATGTGCTCTTGATAACACTTCTATGATGACATTAGCACATGAGGTTTAAAAAATATGTTTGCATACCCATGTCTCCCTGTAATATGTAAGCTCCTTAAAGCACACACTCTGGCACTCAGACTAGAATGTAGACAGCCTACGTCTGTTCAGTCTTCTCTGTTCTCTAAGCAGCAAATATACTTTTATTCTTCTGACTAAATTTCTGTATTCAGATAAGTTCATAACTTCCTAACTCATTAGCTGTGTAGGTGTTAGAAATTCTCCATTAGTGTCAACGAAATAAAGCCAGATTGCAAAGCAATTAGCCAATTGTATCTGCATTTTTTTTTTTGGTTCATTTTAAATAGAGAGAGACTAAATAATTTCTCCAGTTTGTCTCTGAAGGTTTTCTTTTTTCATACACAGATTGTATTTTGGGCATGAATAGAAAAATTATATCTTTTCAATTTTCAAAAATGTGCCAAATTCAATAAAATAATGTGTGCTTATCTATGAATTCTGGAACAATCAACAAATGTTTTCAGCAGTTTTTTTACTAAAAACCTTCAATCTTTTTTTAAACCTTTCTACAAGACTGTTAAACATTGATTCCGTGACGTTACAGGGAGCTCAGAGAACTAAGTCATGTACTAACAAATTGTAAACCATAGAAGTCAAGAATGTAGGCTTACAACATCCAAAACACAAAAAACAACAAATGTTGGCGAGGATATGGAGAAAAGGGAACCCTCCTACACTGCTGGTGGGAATGCAAATTAGTTCAACCATTGTGGAAAGCAGTATGAAGGTTCCTCAAAAAACTCAAAGTAGAAATACCATTTGACCCAGGAATTCCACTCCTAGGAATTTACCCTAAGAATGCAGCAGCCCAGTTTCAAAAAGACATATGCACCCCTATGTTTACTGCAGCACTATTTACAATAGCCAAGAAATGGAAGCAACCTAAGTGTCCATCAGTAGATGAATGGATAAAGAAGATGTGGTACATATACACAATGGAATATTATTCAGCCATAAGAAGAAAACAAATCCTACCATTTGCAACAACATGGATGGAGCTAGAGGGTATTATGCTCAGTGAAATAAGCCAAGATGAAAAAGACAAGTATCAAATGATTTCACTCATATGTGGAGTATAAGAACAAAGAAAAAAACTGAAGGAACAAAACAGCAGCAGACTCACAGAACCCAAGACTCACAGTTACCAGTGGGAAAGGGACTGGGGAAGATGGGTGGGAAGGGAGGGATAAGAGAGAAAAAGGGGCATTAAGATTAGCAGATGTAATGTTGTGGGGCACAGGGAGGGCTATACAACTCAGAGAAGACAAGTAGTGATTCTATAGCATCTCACTATGCTGAGACAGTGACTGTAATGGGGTTGGTGGGGGGGACCTGATGAAGGAGGTAGTTTAATCACCATAATATTGCACATGTAATTGTAGATTAATGATACCAAAATAAATTATTTAAATAAATAATTAATTAAAAGGCTTTAATGCAAAAAATAAAATAAAATAAAACATAACAAGGAGTTTCTTATCTCCTGTAAGGCATCTCTTCTTTGTTATATCTCTGAGGCAGGTTCTCCCAATTTGCACCACATTTAGCCCACAGAAATCTTGATCATTATACTAAACCTCAAATGTCATGCTGATCTACCACAAGGGTGACCTCATTCTTACAGGATATGGAAAGAAAAAAAACAAAGCAAGCAACACAGATGTTTTTGTAAGACACATGCATTATTAAAAATGGGAGTAAATCTGAAGGAGCCAAGAATAATGCTTGATACAGATAAATTTTGAGACCTAGCTAGATCAATCAATTATATATCACTTTGTTATAGATAAAAATAAATATACAGATAAAGACATATGTAGGTACTATGTTTATTGCTATAAATAAAAATAGAAATAAGACATAATCCTTAAAGACACAGAAATTAAAACCCCAAGAAACAGTTTCCCAACCATATCCAGAATAATATCATGGAATCATGGATAAATTTCTTAAATACAAAAATTAATTTAGCCTGGAATTCAACAGTGTTGACAGGCATAATCAACAAAAGATATTATCCAGACATTGATGTAAAATGAGACACAACATTGTGACCGTACTAAATGTCACTGAATTGTACCCTTAAAAACAGCTAAAATGGCAACTTTAAAGACATTATCTTATGAGCTGACAGAAAGAAAGGAATAATAAATTTTGAGGATAAGTCATTTTGAATCTCAATACCAACCCCATGTGAAAGGAGAATGTGGGGAAAGTGAAGTAAAGATAATTTAATTTAAATCACTATAAATTGGCCAAAATGATTTTTTACTTAAAAAGAAGAAAGTGGATATATTTCAAATTTGGAAAGAAAAAAAATTTCTCAGTAGATAATCTGTGGCAAAGCTCAAAGCAAAAGACAATTAACTTGAAAACATATTAAGTGAAAGAAGCCAGATGCAAAAGGACAAAGGTTATATGATTTCACTTATATAAAATATCCAGAATAGGGAAATTCATAGGAAAAGTGGATGAGAGGTTACCAGGGTCTGGGGCGGTGGGAGGATGGGGAGTCACAGAGTTTTTGACTAAAGTGATGAAAAGTTTTAGAAATAGTGGTGACGGTGACACAACACTGTGACTGTACTAAAGGTCACTGAATTGTACACATAAAAACAGCTAAAATGGCAAACTTCATTATATATATTTTACCACGATAAAAAAATGTGAATGGACAGGGAAGACAGTGTAGCTCAGAGAAGACAAATAGGGACTCTGTGGCATCTTACTACGCTGATGGACAGTGACTGCACTGGGGTATGGGGGGGGGACTCAATAATAAGGGTGAATGTAATAACCACATTGTTTCTCTTGTGAAACCTTCCTAAGAGTGTATATCAATGATACCTTGAGAAAAAAAATGTGAATGGATAGACAGACACTTGCCAAAGATGATCAGTTTGAACTATCAGCTGCCCGACCTATACAGTTTCAGGAGTTATTTTAAGGACACGCAGTCCATTGACTTCATTCCTCCAGGCGGCCTTAGGTTTTTCCCCTCATCACAGTGGATATTCAGAAAGCTCTCTTTGGAACCCTAATGAGTTCTGCCCTCCACTTCCAACCAAGAACACCTACAGGCAACAGGGGGGTTCCTACAAGGCCATTCACGGCATGAAGACCTTCAAAGACATTTCTTCCAGACTCCAGTCCAGAAAGTCTTTCTGTCCTCGTAATACTGGATGGTTTCTCTTCATGGTCAATGAAAATCCTGTGTAGATCAGGAAGACCAAAGACAAATGCGCCACTCACCCTTGATGACTCTAGGATCACAGAACCTACAGAGACGACAGTCACCTCTGCCGCTGGTCAGGAGCCACTCGCTCACTCTTCATTTACCTGAAGAAGGTTTTTACTTATTTCCATATTTCCATCATAATACATGAACACATTTAGAGAAGCCAGGAAACCCACCGGGACATGGAACAGGGAATAAAAGAAACTCACCTGGGATTTGTTGTTCATTTTCTGTTGCTCTTGGAAGAGCAGGGAGAGCTGGGAAGGCACACCCGAGAGAGAAGGAAGGAGGAACAGAATAATGAGTGCTGGCTGTCCTCGGATCTCCTCAATTTTCTACTAAAAACTGTGCACCGGCTGGGTTATCTCTGATCCTGGAAGAGAAAAGGAAGATAACATCCACCCCTTAGAGCCTGTTTAAACCTGCAATGTTCTCTCCTGCTTTAACTACTATGCCCCCTTTCACTGACACACAAACATTTAAAATAGAATTATTGACCAAACAATAGCATCTCAAAATATGAAATATGATGCCCTCTTTAAAACTGATGTTGCAGGGGAAGATAAACCACAAAGGCTATGTTGTTTATCTGTTTTACTACCAATAATGTTAAAGCCTTGATTCCGAGAATCCTCGTGAAGGTTTGGAAAAAGGGAATGGGTGGCTTTAACAAAGGTCGTTTCTAAAACTCTCTTTTCGAATTTGATTGCGGTTCCTCGAAAGGATCTTTTAAGAGGAAATTTGTTTCTGCACGTCCGCGTGGACAGCAGCAGGCCAGGAGCCCGCGCCTGACGTCTCCCCACCTCTTCCTGACCCTGACAAGCCGCTGCCCTTTTCAGTCTTTCTTCCCTCCTGTCAAAGGAGACAAAGGTGACCCTGCAGCTTCCCGAACGACTCCTCCTGACCCTGTGAGATCCGGAAAGCCAGAGCCTGTGCAGACGCAGGCCGCGGTGACCGGACGCGGTTACACAGCCGCGCAGCTCCTGGGAAGACCTGGAGGAGGAGGAGCGGAGGGCCGGGCGGGGCTGCAGACAAACCTGCCGGCAGCCCCTCGCCGCCGCCCGCGGCCCCGGCCCCCTTCCCTCCTCCGCACACGGACGGCCGGCTTCCGAGTGGGGGGAAGCCCCCGGGCCTCGGCCCCTCTGGGCGGGACGGCCTCTCCTGGGGCGCTCCGGCCTTTCTGCGGAGGCTCTGGCGGGTCTCGGGCAGCCATGGCCGGGAAGGGGTCTCCTCCCGGGGGCTCCTGCGCCGGACCCGCGGCGTCTCGCCTCATCGGGGAGGCTTGGTTCCGCGAGGGCCCACAGGGCACATTCGCGTCCCCGGGACCCTCCCTCGGGGCCCCGGACCCGCCTCCCTGGGGACCCCGCTGCCCCGCAGGCCGCCCCGCGCACGCGCAGCCGCAGGCCGAGGACGGAGGCGGGCCGACCCCGCCGGGCGCGCTCGCCTCGGGCCCCACCGCGGCTCGCCGTGCGGACCGAGGAGCGAGGGAGCCTGGGCTCCGGGGCGCCGGCAGCCCCGGCCCGGCAGGCGGCGCGGACCCGGCCCGGCGGCCTTACCTCGCGCAGCCGCCGTCCGGCGGGTCTCCTCCGTCTCCGCGGCGATGCGCCGCCTCGGCCGTTACGAGGATGGAGACCCCGCAGCGAGAGCGGCCTCTCCCCAAACGCAGCCCTTTCCCGGGGCCCCCACCCCAACACTGAGGGTGGACACGGCTCCGCGGGGAGGGCAGCCCGGACGGCCCGCGCCCGACACCGAAGAAGCCACCGCTGGCCGCGCGCGCCGCGTACCTGGCAGGAGGCTCCGCCCGGCGCGGGGCGGGGCCTTCGCTGGGCCCGCCCCCTCCCGCCCCCAGGCCGCCACCCCTCCCTCCCCAGCAGCATCCCGGTCTCTCCACGCTCTGCACCGCCGCCCCCCACATCGCCCCGCTCCAAATCAGCCAGCCACGCAATTTTTAAAAATATGAATGGAAAAGAAAGGGGACGGGAGCCAGAATTTAAGGCCCAATACAGGAAAATTGGAAGTCAAAATGCACACGAACGAAAAGAAAAAAAGTATCTCATTCCCCGAGAGATGACTGTACTCAACCGTTAGGCGCCCATGTTTCTGACACTTTTACCATAACAATTTTAAACGATAATGATGAGCCAGAGGACGCGCCTACAACAAAGGGGCCAATGATAAAAGCGCTTTGGGATTGGTGGGAAAATAAAGTGTTGGATATGTTACGTTATTTTAACCCGTGACCAGGATCAAATACAATTGAGGTTAAGTTCCAGTTCACGCACTAGAGTAAGGTTTCCGTGGATTCAAGGTTTTAAAGTTCAAAAGCAAGTTCTTAAAGCATACGTGAATTTGAGAACATAAAATTCATTGGTGGGAAAAACCTGAAAACAAATTTAGAAACCGTTAAGCTAAAAACTCTAAAAAGTACACATTTCAGTTTCAGGTTAAAAGTGGAACGAAGTTTGAAGGTAAACTAGGAAAAGATCTTTACATGCACCAGAAGCAAAGGTTTGATCATCTTTACTAACAGCTCTGATAAATCACTGAAATGACTATCCTCACTCCTTTAAGACATGAAGAGGGAATTCATGAGAGACGAGACATAAGTGAGCGATAAACAGGAGAAAGTCCATCATAACAAATGAAAGACATGCAGTGCTTAAGATAATTTTGAGAAAGTAAAATTTGAAAAGAACACTACTACCATCCAGAGTAGGTACAGATTTAGAAAAATACTCGTATTCTTCATGTCTAGCATAAAGGTAATGCATACAAAGTGACTGTAATCGACTCTATCAACAATAAAAATATCCTTTAATCTAGAAATTCCACTTCTACTAGTGGATATTACTGAAATAAACATCCAAGGATGTATGTACATGAATCTCGTTCACAGTTTACTTGTAAGAGAAAAAAACGAAAGCAATGTAAATTTAGACAATTTCAATGTCTAACCAAGTGAATA
>JAQQAC010019126.1:106480-119150 GCA_029783875.1 Phataginus tricuspis
TTCACTGCATTAAATCAAAAGGAAATCAAATCCAAAGATGTAAGTAATACAGTGTAATCTTGGTTATAGAAGGTATTAGCAAAATAATACCTTCTCATAAATCTTAAATGATTATAAACTCAAAAAGAGGAAAAATACATCTTTTGTTCAGGTGGCAATTTTATATTTTATTTTATTTTATTTTGCACATAAAGTATAAACTTTAATCTTGAATTATCCATCAGACTGAGTTTAAAAATCCAGGTTTATTTTATTAATTTTTTTTTAATAATTTATTTTGGTATCATTAATCTACAATTTCATGTGCAATATTATGGTTATTAAACTAGCCCCTTCATCAGGCCCCCCCCACCAACGCCATTACATTCACTGTCCATCAGCATAGTGAGATGCTATAGAATCACTACTTGTCTTCTCTGAGTTGTACAGCCCTCCCCGTGCCCCCCGACTTCAGCTTTATTTTTATATAATTTATAAATGCCAATTTTATGGCATTAATTTATTAATTTAAAATAAAAAATCCATTGGTATATTGCCATTCTGTTCATGAAATTAATCCCTTATAAAAGGGTCCCCAAACATGCATTAGTAGTCCAATATAGAGCAAATCCAATCCAATAATCAAACTATTGGATTTCTCACTGTCAAGAGCAGTGCCCACTCTGAGGCAGGAAGTAATTTTAATTCAGAAAGTCAGTGAAGTCTTCTAGAGAAGAAAGTTGTAGCAAGAACTTCTCTTTCAGATGAAGAAGCCTTTTCCAAAACAAATGTTTAAGGATATAAAAGTTAAGCTTGAGCTGCTGTTTGAGCTGGGCATCTACCTACGTCCATCTATCTACCTATTTCTCTGTCTAATCTATCTATGCATAGGTAGGCTAAAGTGTCAGTGTTTTCTGGTAGATTAAGAATGGGATAAAGTATTAGAAATAAGAGCTGGGATATTCTGAAAGTGGACCCTTTATGATGTGGATGAATACAAGAGGATATGTGTGCATGGAAAGGCTCAAATTAGCCCATTTATTTACTATTAAAGACCTGATCAGTAGCTGCTACACACAAATAGAAAAATTATGCTGTCATTGAAATATTAAATATTTAAATCTATAGTGATAACAAGAACTAACTTCCAAAGATAAAATTATTCCTTATTTGAAATTGGGCAAAAAACAAATGCAAATGAATTAAGTGGTTTATGCAATGTCTGTGTGTCATCAGTCAAATCTTTGTGAAACTTTCAGCAAGTTCTGCTAATTTTGTAATGATATCTCAGAGGAAATAGGAAAGCATATATTTTAAATATTTGAAAATGAAACCCAACATAACAATAATCACATCAAATAAATCACATATTAGAGACTTTATATAGCACAGAGTTCTTCTTTCAAGGTGTAAAAGAATTTTTTTTAATTGTGTGTTTTCCATATTATCTAAGATATGTCAAAACTATGGCTAAAAAGGCCAAAGAAACAGTTGTTTCAGTCACATCAATTTCCACAGCAGTTGAAAAGGGCATTGTGCATATTTTGATGTTATCTTTCCACAACAGAGTGGGTGAGTTCAGAGGGTTTTTTGATATCATCTTTTTTTTTTCAAAAACATGTAATTTGTGAGAATGTTCATTTTATGTACCACCTCCAGAAATATACGAATTACTCAAAAATAAAAGGCCCCGTTTATCCTTAACTTTCCTATTGAAGATCATATCCATAACTTTCATATATATATATATTGTTAGGCTGCCAATGAAATATTAAAATGTCTCTACCTAATGAGCTAATTCAAATCAGTCAACATATACACAGCTTCCTTTATGCAGTCATACTATAGGGGCGCCACCTTCAGACTCTCAGTCTCTATTTCTAAAATTCTTCCCTTTTTAATCCACTCAAATGCCCTGACAATATAGCCTACCCACCATGGTATAGTCAGAGAATAGCTAATATTCTAGGAAAGGGGCTTACTGACAATCTCCCTGACAGCATTTCTTGTTCTAACTCTTAATTCACTTTCAGAATATTCCCCTTGTCTGTTTGTATTCCAGGCCAGGAGCAGCCACATGGGATAGAGAATTCCAGGACAGTAAGCTACTGAGCATTCTGCGGTGCAGTTTCTCCTTCCATCTGAACACTGACCGGAGAGACTCTTCGCTTGGTAGGTGGCTCCACTGGGGAGAGCCAAAGCCAATCAGAAGCCACACTCTGCCAATGGCGGTGTTGTCCAGCTCTGGCTCATAGAAACTGCCGAGGATTTTCTAATGCATGCTGAGCACATTCATTGTCACGAAAATCAGCCTTGAATGCGAGATTGGTTCAGATGACCTTTAAAGTCTTTGCCGAGTCTGAGGTACTGGGATTCTGGGACACAAAGTTTTACTGTAGAAATTAGGCATATCAGAATTACTTATCCTCTTCTCTCCCCTTAGAGATCTGTGATAATAGCCCTGAGAAGAGTGAAGTCAGAATTGTGAAGTGAACTATAAGAAGATCATTTAGGTAGACAAGGGTGGTTTTATAATCCAACTCTCATCCACAAATCTTTTTTCACTAGCCACCTCCCACCTCCTGTTAGCCATTTGACACATATCTGATCAGAGAGATAAAGACTAAGGTTTCTATCAAGGAAAAGGCAAGACTTCCCTATGAAGTTCATACTAGATGTTTGAAAATGTAGCTGTCATTTTGGAACGAGATGGGGCAAAGCTATGGGTTGAGGCAGAGCAAAAAAGCAGGTCAGTGAGAATCTCTAAGCGGCCCTCTCGGCTCTCAAGTGGCTTCCTCTGGGCTTATGTGATTTAAACAAAGCTGTGGGTTTTTAAAGCACTACATTTCTGTTTTCTACTATTTTTAGCCAATAATCTCTGAAACTTGATAGTCACCAAGGTATAATATGTGAATAAGAGTACAGAGCCCAAATCAGGCCCTTACGAATGGCAAAGAGGTGATAAATCTGAGGAAGGGTGACCTTGAGAAAGGACTCTCATCTCAGGTCGTCATTTGATGTGAGGGCAGATTGATGATAGAGCCAGACGAGAGCAAAGAGGACAGTAATGCGAGGCCTCCACACACTTGGTTAGTGTTCTGCCTTTGAGAGCCTCTGGTACTGCCCCTCTTTATCTTTTACTATGACCAAAATACTTTCTTAGAACTTAAAGACATTGTCTGGGGTAACTCTAGACTAACAACATAGGAACAGGATTTCAGGATCCTAGAATACGTCTCAAGGTCATGAACTCATTACATCAACCACTAATAATACTCATTTCTTCTTGGCTGGAAATAGCATGACACATGAGAAGTCATGCAATTTCATTTTGTGGAGTGAAGTCCAAATCCAGCACCAAGGGATACTAATTTATAAAGTCTGCCATTCAGTGTTCAATCTCTTTTTAGAGTAACAACCATTAGGAAGAAGGAATTGTCTAATTTTCCATAAAATTAAGGTGATTATCTAAGAAATTTTAAGTTCTGATACTTTTTCCTCTTATCTGGAAAAGCTTGTAGTGAAATAAAACATAAGGAGAAAAATTCTAAGCTTGGAGAAGTCCTAGGTCTAAATCATGACTCTATCACTTGCTACATTTGTAACTTTGGACACATGACTCTGATCTTTAGTTTACCCATAAATACAAGAAAGTAACATCCCTCCTAACTATTATTGTGAGAGACAAACCCACTGATTCACTCAACAAATGTTTGTTGATTGCAGCTATGCACCAGGATATCTTTACTAGGCTTTGCAAACAAAGAGTTATACAAGATGGATATAACCTCATCCTAGAGGGTCTCTTAGAATAAATATGTAACTAAAATTGAATAAGTTGTGGTAACTAATATTCTGGGGAAAACCATTGGGAGAGGGATGGAACAACTAGATCTATGAAAAAAAGAAGATTACAAAAGTGAAATGGCATTGTAAAGGGTAAGACATTATTTAGTCAAAATAGAATGTCCTTGTTTTGAGCTTTCTTCATTGGTTTAACAACTGTGATAAAAATATATTGAGTAGATATGTATTCCAGGCTGGGCATTGACTGCTTATATGTCTATCACCCAGATATCAGATGGGTCTCCCAAATCAAATGATCTTCAGCTCAAACCCCTCTTCTATACCCAGTGGTAAACCTGATCTCTGCAAGGTATTTGTGATTTTTCTGTTGGGCTTATATTCTCACTATGACCAACCTCCTATTTCCAGCAGTGCCCTTTTTTCTATACCATGTTGAACCATAGATAAAACTTGGCTAAGTTTCCCCTCCCCTGTTTCCAACATTGACACTACTACCACCGATAAAACACTCACATAATCACTGATGTGATTAAATAAAAAGTTATGTTCTTGTTATTTAATGTATTAAAAATCTTAAAAATCCAGTTAACCACTGCCTGAGATCAATTAATCCACATGGGTCCAGTCTTGTGCCATTTAACTCCTCTCCCATTCCCCTTTCTCTTCTCAAATCCTTTCTAGTTTTTATGCCCCTCTCAGGAGAACCAAACAGCTTTCTCTCATTTGCTTATGCAGAGTAGCTTAGCTATCACTCTACTTAACCTGGGATCCCATCTTCTATCCCTATATGTATCAAGATATCTTCATGAGTATGTTACTACCCCCCACAAGAATACTCAGAAGTATACATTCTTTATGGACATTTGCAGAGGAAAAAACCTAGACCTATAGCTGGGAAGTCACCTGCCCAAGGTCATTAGCCAGTAAGTGGCAAGACTGGAATTCAAACCTGAATTACCTGATGTAAAAAACTCTCATATTTCTAATCTATATCAGCCTTCCTTTGTGTGTTTCATCCAGGCTTTATATTTTGAAAGACATTTGATATACCCCAAACTTTTAAGAAAACATTTCCTTCCCCAAGATGTAAAATGAGCTTTAATTAAGACAGAACTGCACCGAAAAAATATTTTCCAATTTTGTTGATATAATTATTTCCACAGCAGTGGAATTATTACCAGTGTCTCTGGTATCAGCTTTAGCAGGCAGTGGAGACATGGTGATATTGGGCTATGACCACTGCAGGCCTGCTCTTAAATTAGACACGGCATTTGGGAAGGAGGCTCTGCTTCAACATTCTTAAACAAATATAGATGAAACTTTTGTCTCTATTTAGACTTCCCACAGAGCTTCATTAATTCACTGCTGTCTGGCCCTTTTGGTCCCCCCTGGAAGGCCATAGCTGTAATGATGAGATGTAAACCCAAATGAATATTCAATGTCACCACCTGACAAGATGCCTACAGCAAGGCAATGACAGCTGTTCACGGTCCTATGTAAATTTTGACAATTACCACGTGAAAAGAGTAGATCATCTGATCCTTGCCTCTAAATGCAACCAGAAAGAAGGCAGGGATTCTGATGGAGATAACTTCTTGGGGTTCAAAGCAAGGTCAGAGAGCTACACGTGAGTCTTGTCAAATGGACTAGAGAGGAAAAAATACTGCAGCTCTCTTTAAATAAATACTTGTGTTAAGTTGAGCTCTGAGCTAGATTAAGCTGTCACTCTAAGTTTTTCTTTATTGAGACTACTGTTTTTAAAAACTTTTTTAGTAAACTCTGTGATATCATATATATGATAAACAAAAAAGAAAAATAGTTAACAGGATATACTTCTACAGCCCTTACTACGGGCCAGGCACTGTCTGAACATATACACAGCATTCCTTTGCTTTTCTTTGGAGATAGAACTGTACTTATTTTCCTGAGGCTCAGAGAGGTTAAGGACTTTGTGTGGTATCAAATAGCTGGAAGTTACATATTTATAGGTATGTATATAGTAAGTATTATACTTGTGACATGAAAGAAAAGGGACATATTTGCAATCTTCCATTGACTTCTGAGGAGAAGAGCCCATCATAATAAAGAGGTCAGCTGACTTTGTAATCAAGGAAATGGATTTGAAGGTTAGAATGGCTAAGGATTGCAACAGATTTAAACTACTCATAAAATAAATAATATGTAATGAAAAATATAGACAGACCCAGAAGGAAGACTCCTGGTTTCAGGACCCAGAACACAGAAGAAAGAAAGAGGCTGTTCTGAAAGTGTCTGTAGAGAAGACATGGTGGCTGAAAGACAAAGCAAATATTTGGAAAAGAACAGAAATGACAAATGGGGATTTGTATTGATTTTTGCTATGGAACATTTCATATGAGCCCTCTTGTTCTTTTCAAAGAAATCTTCACTAAAATACACATTTCCCACTAAGTACTTGGTAGGGTGGATTTGTTTTTTATGGCTACACAAGGCACTAAATTCTGCTAAAACTTTAGGAGGTTAGCACAGGACAGACCAGTGGGCTGTCCACGTGAGAACAGACAGACAGGGTATGTGTTAAACATATTCCAACCTTCCAATTGCTTAAAGTCAACTTTGTTGAACTGGGAGAACTTATCAGTGTGGTTAGGGAAAGGTATTTATAACTCCGGGGGGAAAATCCTGGGGCAAAATACCTTTGAAACTGAAATCAGTCAAAGGGAGAAATTAAGTGGAGGAAACCCATTTCTTTCTTACAAGCAGTCGTCCTCTTCTGCTCTCCCATGCCTCTCAAAACCCGCTGCAGAAAGAGGCCCCACTCAACCTCTCTGGTCCAGATAAGCCCTTGCTGGCCCTTCTAGTTCCATATTGATATGGAGATGGACTACTGCTCTCCACCCCTTGGGAACACCTATTGATATGGAGATGTCATAGGCACTAAGGCCAGATGAGAGATTCTGGAAATATTGCAATTTTGTCCAAAGTATTCAACTCCAAAACTGATGTGTGTGTTAGGTTGTAAAATGGCCAGAATATATCACTCCTATTTACCAATTTCTTAGGCTAGAATTTTGGCACCATTTTTGCCTTCTACATCCAGATCCAGAGGTACCAGTTTCACCAGCATCCTCCTTTGAAAACCCAGAGCCTTCCTCCAGCTCCTGAACTCTCAGAAGATAGATCCCTCATCACACATCTCATTGAGTCATATTACCCCACATGTTGGACCTCCTTCCTCATGGGTCAACTACTTCACTCATCTCCTAGAAACTTATACCATCAGACTGTATACACTGCATCTCTCCTTCCCGAAGAGAAGATGAGATGAAAGGAACAGGGCTCTAGGAACGGACTAGAAATGGAGAATGAACTGAAGAGGAGAGGAGAGGAGAAGAGAGGAGAGAAGTCAAAGAAAGGACAAGCAGACTGGTTGAAATCTATGAGGAAGAACAGAGGGTAAAGATAGAAAATGAGTCATGCCAAAAAGGTGGAAATGTTTGAATCCCCTACTGTAGAGAGGTGTTCCCTGGCCAAGGTCTTCTGCAAAGGTCTATGATAGGGTATACGATATTTAGAGTCTTTAAGACAGAAAAAAAACATGTATCATCTAGACTTGTTGGAAGGTAATTATCTGCAGGGGGCTTCTGATATTTTAGCACTCATTGAGAATCACCAAAAGAGGTTATTTAACATTCAGATTCATGGTTCCCACTCCAGATCTTCTGAGCCCAGTGACGTTGGATGAGGCCAAAGAATCTTTATGTTTTATAAGTGCCCCAGGTGATTCGTATACAAACTGGCAGAGGATGAGACTTTGAGAAACATTAGACTAAAAGGGTAGTTTGATGGTTTAGGTCTAAAAAAGAAAGTGAGGACTGATCAGATTTTGTTCTCTTGTTAACACTGGGCACTGAGCTCCCCATTCAGAACTATTCCAAAGCTGTCATAGAAACTTAGTCAAAACTGCAAATAAGATAAAGAACTCAGTTAATGGTACAGCCAGTAGCTGGGCAATGCTTGAGTGAAATGTTAGTGTCCTGTGGATTAACAGCATGCTAACCTAAATGCAAAATTGCCAAGGTGATTATCCTGTATATCAACGTCATTGTGTCTGCTATCTGTTCTTGGATCCTTAGCATGATTAAAAGGCAAGTTCACAGATGAAGTTTCCATCACTAGTCCTCTAAAGACCTTATACTTTGCACCCGGGGGTCAGTAACTCATCTGTGACTGGTTGTTTCACAATCAGAATCATTGCTGACAGAGCACGGGCCCATCACGCAGATGCCAGAAATGAAGTGAAATTGGATATGATCACATGCTCTGTCAGTATAAACAAATGATTGCCCCCTTTACTCTCCAGGCTTTTCTAATAAAATCCTGTTGCTCTCAGGCTTTCACTATTTTTTCTCTCATTGAAAGATCAATTCATTTAGAATAAAACTACATTGTTCTTTGCTGACTATGTGTATGACGTATCTGTGGATATCCCTTGCTTATCAGCCTCCCTCTTTTCATATGGCTCTTATCAAATATGATATCTAGTCATAAATGGATGGTTTAACTTAAAGAATATCTAAATATAAATATATCTAAGATGTATGTACCGTGACAGAGTATGTATATAGATTTATATATGTATGTATATATTTGAATGTATGTATATTAATGCACATATTTAAACTATGTGTATATATCCTTATTTATATATGCATTTTGTATTTTTATGTAAACAAACTGTGATATAAAATAACTTTTAAGAGAAAAATGACAGAGCACTATAAAAGATAGTCACAAAATAGAATTGCAAGGAGAAAATCATTTTGGACCCTTATTTTAAAAAACTTGTTGGAGCTTTTATTTCCCCTAAAAGTGAGTGAGAGAAGTGTAAAAAGAAATAGAATTACCATGGCACTGTTGTAATCAAGTATAAGGATAAAGGATATGTCTCAAAAGTATCTACAATAGAAAATATAGGCAAATGAGGGTACTGTCAGGGAAAATATAAATCATATTTTATTATTGATAAAAACTTAATAAAGATTTTTATTACTAAATCAAGTTGAGAGTGATTTTAGTTGATGAGTATGTTTCTTTGCAGTTTTCTTTTTATAATCTCAAGAAACAAAAAGTGATCCTGATAATTCTGAATCTGATTAGAGTACCTAGAAAGAAATATTAACATGAATCATCACTATAAACACCCTGTCATTCCACCAGCATGCGTGGAGGCAAGGTGACCTGAAGAATGGTTCATGACAACTTTTGGGATTTCTTTGGTAATTACTGTTAGCTGCCGAAGAAGTTTTGTGGTGAATAAATTAACTACTCACTCCACAACTTTGCTTCTTACAGAAATCATGTCCCAGACCAAATTTTGCCATGAATACAGATACTTATTACACATGCATTAACAAGTTAGTACAAGAAATACCACACATGACATATCTTGCACACTCCAGGCCCTCTCTGCCTTGCAGGCAAGGTTCATTCAAGGTGAACACCAGGGTTCTAGACTGGAGTACGGTGCCTGTTGGTATCAGGCAACCAGAGTCCTGTAGAGATAACAGCTGGAAGCAGGACAATCTGGGGATTTAGCCCTGAGCACTGTCCCTGCAGGTAGAGAGGATCAGATTCTCATTTGACTCTTACAATGATGCTTTCATGCAGGTGTGAGAAAAGCTCTTAAAATGTATTTAGTCAAACCTGGTATCTTGGCAAACCTTAATTTCTACAATAAAAGCCCATTTGTAACTTTCATTAGGTTGATTAACAAGGAATTAAATTGATGAATGGAAATCCTTTTCTGATATTCACCGTGTATATGGATCAAGGATGAATTTATCACCCCATGGCTGGCGTGTAGTCTTTTTGAGTCCCAGTGTGCAGTGCCTCTGTTGTAGATTCTGAATTAGGGCATTGGCCCCAAAGGTTACAGACTTTTTAAAAATTTACTGGCATGTGTGTGTTAAATCAGCATCATTAATGAAGTATTTACAGCATACGACAGATTCCATAACAGTGGCCTGGCATGTGGACTAACAAGTTGCTGCATGAGCAGTGGGATGTGAAAGACGTTAGTATCAGCTCCTGTAGCAAGTGGCTCCGCAGGCTGCGGCTGACATCCTCTCTAGGGCACATGAGCAAGACTAGAAGAACTAAGAGCATGGAAGGCTGGGACGGAAAGCGGGCACTCCAAAGCCTGGAGAGCCTGTTGGAGCACAGGGGAGTGGATCCCAAACGCGATGGGAGGAAACCCTAATGGCTCTCACCTCCCCTCACTCTTATTCTGGAAGACACTCAGTACCAGCCTCCTGCAGTTTGGAAGGTAAGATGGGATGGGCCCCTAGTTAGTAGATGTAAGTGGGTTGAGAGATTGATGTGGAGAGGGGGAAGAGACCTGGCAGAAATGGAGGCTGATTCATTTTATTCTTTCATTTTACTTTGATTCATCAAAACTGATGTTTTTTTAGAACAATGCAATCCTCTTTATGGAGTCATTAAAAACTTGTTTCACTTGCTTATTCCTCAGGGTGTAAATGAAGGGTTTCAACGAGGGTGCAACAGATGTAGTGAGCCCTGAGACACCTTTATTTATGGCCACCGCCTCCTTTGCCGAGGGCTCGATGTAGATGAAGATGCAGCTGCCATAAGTGATGGAAACCACAATCATGTGGGAAGAGCAGGTGGAAAAGGCCTTTTTCTCTGTTGGACAGAATGGAACCCGAGAATTGTCCTGATTATGTGTTTGTAGGACAGAATCACACACACTAGGGTGATGATGAGTCCAAATACAGCCACAAGGATAACCACTTCTTCTATTACCCATGTATCTGAGCGTGAGATCTTTAGGAGGGGACCTACATCACAGCCAAAATGATCAACTGCATTGTCACAGAATTCAAGCTGGAGGCCCAAGCTAAGGGGTGGGAGAATGATCATCAAGCCAGACCCCCAGCAGCAGAGGACTAATAAGGTACAAACCCTACTGTTCATGATGGACATGTAATGCAGGGGTTTACAGATAGCAATGTAGCGATCATAGGACATGGCTGCCAGGAGAAAAAATTCTGTTGCTCCGAAAAGAATATCAAAAATACTTGACGGGCACAAGCACTGTAGGTAATGGTATTGTCCCCAGTCGACATGCTGTACAGGAATCTAGGAATACAGGCAGTGGTAAACGACACTTCTAAGAAGGAAAAATTTCTGAGGAAAAAGTACATAGGGGTTTTAAGATGGGAGTCCACCAATGTGAGGGTGATAATAGTCAGGTTCCCTGTTACACTCAACATATAGGTGAGAAATAGGAAGATAAAAAGCAGGATTTGCAGTTGAGGATCATCTGTGAGTCCCAACAGGATAAAAGTTGTTATTGCCATGTGGTTTCTCATCACTGACCCTTGACTTCTCCTCAATAAGAATATAATAATCAAAGCAATTTTATGAGGTAGATATTCAAATTTTGCAGCACAAGATTATGTATATAAAACCAAGCAAACCAGCTACATTAGTTTTTTCCTTTCACAACATAATCAATAATGCCACTATTCCAATAGTCCTCTTGAATATTCCAGTTATGAGCAGCAGATTATTCCTTCAGAATTCATGTTGTAAAACAATTCAACTTTTTGTGAGATCATCCTTAGCCCTTCAGAACATAAAATGTGGCTGATTGTAATTCGTTACATGTATTGGATTTACAAATACTTTAGGGGAAAAATATGTTACCTTATGTGTACTTAAACATTCTTTATCCAATAAAACTTGGATATGGGGCATAAATTGAGAACATGAGTTTCCTTCAATTGTGACTCTCATAAGATTGTTTTAAGGGTAAGATGCATTTCTCCTGGAAAAAAAAACATAACAATATACAACTCAGGAGACTGAGATTTTCCTTTATTTATGTTTCTCTGCCTGTATTCCTTATTTTTAA
Organism: Phataginus tricuspis; assembly: GCA_029783875.1. Taxonomy (NCBI): domain Eukaryota; kingdom Metazoa; phylum Chordata; class Mammalia; order Pholidota; family Manidae; genus Phataginus; species Phataginus tricuspis. The sequence goes on from JAQQAC010019126.1 coordinate 118,185, forward strand.
CTCAATGATGGTTTGATGTACACCTATTTTATGTATAGGATAAAAAAATTTTGTTTTCAGGATATTTACAAAAGGAGTATCTTCATATGCATTCAGTTATTTTTCAGTTAATTGACTGTAGTCCCATTTCTCTGAAAGCCACTGAAGATGGCCTTTGAATTTGACTTTACATTTAATGTTACAATTCTCCGTCTGCTGTTGTTTTTTGCATGTTTATTTTTTTCCAGAAGTCTCTGTCCTGGACCTCTTGCTTGTTAAGTACATAGAATTTTTCCAATTGTCCAGAATTTGCCTTCATGGATTTTTTAGAGAGTGTGGTTCTTTTGCTTTTGCTTTTTGCTTTCCTTTCTTTCTCAAGCTGAAATCACCCACAGTGTGCCCACAGATTCACTCTCTGATCAGAGAGACTGTGGAGCGTGGCTTTTTCTCCCTCCTATGAGAGCAAAACCACTTAATTCTATGTCAGAACTTTCTTCTTCCTGGCTAACAGAATATCTGAGACAAGCTATTTTAAATGGAACTATTCCATCCAGTGGATACTATTTGCAAAGTACAGGGCTAGTGTCTGTATCATAAAACTCACTTCATATATGCAAAATTCTCATTGCGCTTATTTATATAATGTTTGACTTTTTCTTGCAGAAAATCTTGCATTTCACTAGCTTACTTAATGTGTGTAACTCTCTGAATTGGAATAACCAAGAGGGTTTGATTAAGATAGGTTCCTGAATGTAGAGAGACCTAAAAAATTCTAGGCAGGCAGTAGGGGAATAGGGTTAAGTGCCAGTGGAGATACTAAAAGTTAAAAATATTATTAGTGGACTTCTGGGAGATGGCGGCGTGAGCAGGGCGGCAGAAATCTCCTCAGAAAATTATATATGTCTATGAAAATACAGCAAATACAACTATTCCTAAAAGAGAGACCAGAATACACAGGAAAGCACACAGCATGCAGCTACACCTGAG
>JAQQAC010019126.1:119650-138853 GCA_029783875.1 Phataginus tricuspis
GCCCATCAGTAGATGGGCACTTAGGTTGCTTCCATTTCTTGGCTATTGTAAATAGTGCTGCAATAAACATAGGGGTGCATCTGTCTTTCTCAAACTGGGCTGCTGCATTCTTGGGGTAAATTCCTAGGAGTGGGATTCCTGGGTCATATGGTATTTCTATTTTGAGTTTATTGAGGAACCTCCATACTGCTTTCCACAATGGTTGAACTAATTTGCATTCCCACCAGCAATGTAGGAGGGTTCCCCTTTCTCCACATCCTCGCCAATATTTGTTGTTGTTTGTATTTTGGATGTTGGCCATCCTCACTGGTGTGAGGTGATATCTCATTGTGGTTTTAATCTGCATATCTCTGATGATTAGCGATGTGGAGCATCTTTTCATGTGCCTGTTGGACAGCTGAATTTCTTCTTTAGAGAAGTGTCTATTCATGTCCTGTGCCCATTTCTTAATTGGGTTATTTGCTTTTTGTTTGTTAAGGTGTGTGACTTCTTTGTATATTTTGGATGTCAACCCCTTATCAGATACATCATTTATGAATATATTTTCCCATATTGTAGGATGTCTTTTTGTTCTACTAATTGTGTCCTTTGCTGTACAGAAGGTTTTCAACTTGATATAGTCCCATTTGTTCATTTTTGCTTTTGTTTCCCTTGCCCGGGGGGATATGTTCATGAAGAAGTCACTCATGTTTATGTCCAGGAGATTTTTGCCTATGTTTTTTTCTAAGAGTTTTATGGTTTCATGATTTACATTCAGGTCTTTGATCCACCTTGAGTTTACCTTTGTGTATGGGGTTAGACAGTAGTCCAATTTCATTCTCTTACATGTAGCTATGCAGTTTTTCCAACACCAGCTGCTGAAGAGGTTGTCATCTCCCCATTGTATATCCAAAGCTCCCTTATCAAATATTAATTGACTGTAGGTGTTTGGGTTAATGTTTGGATTTTCTATTCTGTTCCACTGATCTGTGGGTCTGTTTTTGTTCTTGAAGCATTTTTATGCTTTTCTTATTAGATTAGGACAGTCCTAGAATAAACTTACCTTCCTGAATCGTTGAGATTTGAAGCAGCCTTCTCTTGTCTAGCATGAGCCTATGTTGCCTAGAAAGAGCATCAGCTCCCGGGAACAGGAGGCTGTGCTTTAAAGAAACACTCCTGTCATCTAATTGCGGGTCTGTGATTTGCCGCAGGCCCCCTGACAGCAGTGGGAGTGGACACTCAGCTTCTAAGCCCGTGGGGCCCAGGGGAGGCCCTGCTGCTTCTGTGCCCAAGTAAGTGAGAATCCATCTGGGGGAGATTTCCTATTTTTAAAAAGTCGTTATCAGACTTATTTTCCTGTAAATTTTCCTCTTTCAAATCAGAGGGGAACATTTTGAGTAACTTGCCACAATAACTATTTTGTCTAATTCCTTTTACTATTTTTCATCAATATGCGTAAAACATGCTAAGGCTAAGAGGGTTTGTAGACACATTGAATAACCAAGTATGTAACAAAGAGATCACAAGGTTTGTGCAATGGATAAAATGCAACAGAACGAAATTTAAGAAAAATGTTAGTTTTCTGCATTTCAGCTTAATTATATTTGAGGAAGCATTGGCAGGGAGGGAAAGAGGCAGGAAATGTGTGTGAAAAGGCTTGGGGTAACTTACAGTTTTAATTTGAGTCAGCACTATGACATGGCTGCCCAAAAAGCTTAACATGCTCCTACTCTGTGCTGATAGAGGAACACAGACTAGGGGTAGGCAGGTGAGTGGTCACCCTGAAGGCCTGAGTCCTGCTGTCCGTGGAGGGCCACTGGCTGACCGTGCTGCCCGGCCAGAGGAGGCCGACCCAAACCGAAATTCCCTGCGAGTGAAGCAACTCAAATGTCACGGGGTGGGTGGGGGTGCGTGAGGGGTTCTAAAGGTACATAAGTACTAGGCCAGAGGAGAAAGACCTCAGGGGCTCAAGGAAATGAGGGAGGGGAGGATAATGCTCTGCAGAAAACTGAAGGACTCTCCCAGGAAAGGAGAACAATTAGCTCCAGGCAGGATGCATAGGTGAAGTAAGTGAAAGACGAAGTATGTTTTCATCCAGTGTAGGAATAAACTGGTATGTGGTTGACATTCATCAGCCAGGAGACAGTGAGCTTTCTGCGCCATCACAAAGGCAGGATGACTATTTCACCAGGAAAGATGTTTAGGGAATTTCTGTTTCAGTTTGAATCTTAGAAAAAGTGGCTGGTTCTGTCTAGTTTTTTTTCAACATCTTTACTGAGGTATATTTGACTTTGAAGTGTACAATTGGATAAATTTTGACATGTATCCTTATCAGAATGATTGTCCTATACATTTTACTCTTTGAAATCAGAGAGGAACATTTTGAGTAACTTGGTACAATAACTATTTTGTCTAAATTTCACACCCAAGAAACCATCACCCAAGATCATGAACATCACCCTGACTGCCAGCAGGTTCCCCATGGCCCTTGGTGAGGCCTTCAAGCCTGCCTCTCATCCTGCCCCTGGTGCCAGGCGTCCATTGATCCCCAGTCTGTCACTGTAGATTTGTGGGTGTTTCCTAGAGTACATATAAGTAGAATCATACATTTAATTTTTAAAATACTTAGCTTTTCCTTTCTGATTTTGTGAGATATATTTAGGTGAATGAACAGTACAATGAAGAACCTTATCCTTTTTCATTACGTTAGAACGATTTTGTGACTATGGGATGAAGCCTTAAAACAATGTTGGTGCCTTTCAGTAGCACATCTGTGTTTTTCCCTTTTATTTCCCTTTAGGCCTGGGCCCCCGAAGAGTGGCCTCAACTCCCAGGACTCCAATGGGCACTTGGCTAAGATATCTGGCGCCTGTGCACGTGGCACCTGCACATGTGGCATTCCCATGTCGAGCCGCAATGCCATTAGCAGCTCATACAGCTCTACGGGAGGGATCTCTCAGGTACGTGCCCCTGGTGGTGTGGAAGAAGAAGGTTCTTTGCCTTTATTAGTTGATTATGCGGTGTTTACTAGCCACCTTCTGTCAGATGCTGAGGTCCCCTCTAAGCTAACAGCAGTTACCAACCCTTGAATGATCGCTACAGACCATGGAACCAACTAGAAGGCCCAGAATGCTTATGTGGAAACCTGATACAAGACAGAGCCACTATTATAGATAAATGGACAAAGGATGACTAATTCAAAAAATGGTACTGATTTGAGTAAAAAGGTAGATTGAGTCTGGATTGCATTGGGTCATAAATTCATCCTATAGGCACTGGGAATTTCATGAAAGTTTTTAAAATAAGTGGTTATAATTCTATTTAGAAAGGATGTAGTGTAGACTGGGGAACAGATTAAGTTTTGCTACCGGAATGACTTCGGTTCAAATCTTGGCTTTGACACTTAGTAGCTATAGACTCTTGGGCAGGTAAATGACTTAAACTCTCTCTTTCTCATCTCTAAAGGATTCTTGTAAAGATTGAAGGTAACGTTTGAAAAGCACCCATTACAGTGCTTGTCAGTAAGTGGGCACCCAATATATAGGAGCTTGAAGAAAATAACACATGTGGGGAGGAGGTTTTTGAGAGGAGAAAGAATTTGACATCAGCTTTCATCCATACAGAAGGCTCTTAGAGTAATATAAGTGACACGTTAATGATAAATGACAAACAGGAGATGAAGGCCCAGCCGGGCAGTTGTGGCAGCGCAGAGGATACTAGTACGAAGTCTTTATTCCGCACTAGGCCCTCTGCCGAGCACTTTCCATACATCTCCTCAGTGATCACAACAGACCTGTGAGAAACATAGTCATGGCCCCTTCCTACGGTTTTGCATCAAATGCCCACATGCACAAAAGGAAGGGAAAATATCACCGTGAACCTCCATGCAGCTCCAGCAGTTAACAGTGTTTTGTCAGTCCTGTTCCGTCACCACCCCCACCCCAAATTGGTTTTGCTCTTGTGTTTTAAAGTACAAACATGTTGTTTCACCTGTAGGTACTTCAGTGTATTTGTTAAACTTTTTGAACATTAATAACCACAATACCTCTATTCCTCTGAATAATAATGACCTAATGTTAGTTATTATCACCCCAATTGGCCCTTATTACCCTGTCTTATTATAGTTACTTTGAATCAGGGACCAAAAATAAACTCATTGCATTTGGTTCACCTGTCTCTTAGACTCTTTTTTTTTTCTGAGCATTAAAGGTATGTAATTAATATATGTAACAAAAACTCTGAAGGTAAGATTGTACACTTATGGAAATAATGATTTTGACCTACTTCATAACATAGTTGTGAGGTAGTACATATAAAGTGTTCAAGATTTTACCTTGTCCAGAGTAAACATTCAAGAAGTGCCCCCTATGACTATGATTTTAAATAAGTACGGTCGTTTACATTTCAGGGGACTTAATTCACACTCAGAGCTTCAGACTTAACACCTACCTGCCCGAGACACAGGCTCTTTTTATGGGTTGCCTTGTTACGTATTCCTTGCCCACTTTCCATTTGACATGTTCATTATATTCATATGGAATTGCGAGAGTCCATTTTTGCATGTCATGGATATTAACTCGTCAGTTTAATTGAAAAGACCTATCTTTTAATGTTGGTTATGGTTTTGTTTTTGTTTTGGGGTGTTTTGGTTTCCTATTTTATTTACAGTTTATGGAAACATCAGTATGGTTGAAAATTCAAATGGCACAAAGGGTGTACAGTAAAGTCTCTTTCCCATGTGACAATATTTTTATAGAGAAAAGTTCTCAGTTTTATGTACCAGTCTGTGAGTTTTCTGTCTTCTCTCTCTGGCACAGTCTCTCCCTATCCAACCTTATCTAACAGCTGGTCTGTTTGGTTATAGTCCTTTTGTTTGTTACCCTTCTAAATGTAAATCTTTTATCACGTCTGTGTTGTGTGCGTATGCATAGTCTATGGAGTAGAGAGAAAACACTTTCCCCTAATTGCCGAACTGGATTATCCTCAGCCCTGGCTAGTCACAGATCCATGGCTGGATGGATAACCATCATGTGACAGTGACTACCATAGATGCTGCAAAAGTCACAAGGGTCACAATAGCATATTTTTAAATTTTAATAAAATAAAACTGAAACTTTAATGAAAGCAAGACTAAACTAGCTTACTGGCTTATCTTCCCTGGAAGAGTTTCTGAGTTTCCCTTTATCACTCCCATGGACTAATACAGAGTGGCCTTGTGTGCGTCAGACCCGCGCTCAGCCGTTACTGCACATGACATCCCACTCTTCAGGATGTGCAGAAAGCACACTCATTCCTTGGCCATTTAGTAGCATTCCATTACTTTTTCTGCTTTTATTCCCCATAGTTAATACTGGCAATTGACTCACTTTCCAGAAGCCCCTCTTCACAAAGAAATGTTTTTTAGTTACTTGGAAAGGAGTCTTTATATACAGTGGTGGATTAGAGCCACAGAATGATGTGGAAGGTCAGATCCTAAGTTATTCCATAGGGTCAGTCACGTGACTTGTGTTTGGCTTTTAGCTCTGGAAGAGAAGAGGCCCCAGGTCCTCACCCTCCTCCAGCCTCCCGTCATCCCGCTCGCGGGGAGCACAGAGGCCAGCAGGGAAGATAAGGTAATGGGTGATTTGCTGTGTGGATTAATGAGAGGGTAGGAAAGGAGGGGAGTTTCCTTGGGTCTTAGGCTATCTGAGACTCTCATTTGGAGAATCAAAGTGGTTCACGTCTAAAGGGCAGGAACGGTGCCGCCCTGTTCTGCTCTCGCCTCTTGCAGTTGTCACATACTGACCCCCCTGGCCTCTGCTCCCCCTCAGGCTGCAGCGTGAGGGGCCGGGGCGTAAGGGGAAGGGCCGCACAGGACAGAGTGAACAGAGTGACTGATGGGAGGGGGCAGCAGGCCTCACATTCTAGACCCCCGCTGACCCTCTAGGTGACCGGCTAGGACGCCGCTTTCTTAGAGACAGAGGGGTGACCAGAACTCTGGGAAATTTGGCAGGTTGTATGTAAGGTTCTGGAGGTTGTTTTCTGCTTGTTTTAAGACAAAGGTGTCTCTGTGGCTCCTCTCAACTGCCTCCCTTCGTTTCTCTGGAATTTTCTTTGATGCTTTTTTCGTAGTCTTGACACACTGAGATCTTAGTCATGGTTGTTCTAGACTTTGGCCACTTGGTAGTGAGGAGGGTGTTAGAAAGAACTTATCCAGTACTTTTCTAAACTTAATTGGGCCTCTTCCTCCTACAGAGAAGGGGCTGAGCGTGATTCTGGCCCTTCCGCTCCTGTGCCGGCCCCCAAGGAGCCCCCGGGAGAGCAGGGTAAGTGGATGAACGCGTGGCATGTGTTGGCGGTAGTGTGTATGGAGGGCGCACGGACTACCACCCACTGGAAACACGTACTGCGCCTTGATGTGGGTGGGGCTTGGCAGTTACAGAGACAGGCGTTCCTGCCCTTCGGGCTCTATGGTCTGGTCAGGGAGAAAGGTGGCCCAGACTCGTAGAGCAGGACCCAGGCCCCCCAGGAGGGTTCGGGGTAAGGGGAGCCCAGGTGGGGGAATCTGCGCATCCAGGCAGTTTCTGTCCAGTGAGCAACCGTGTGCACGCATTTAGAGCAATTACCACTTCATGTCTTCTTGACTGTTGGAAATAATCTTGCCAACACCATCCAAGGGCCCAAGCCATGGAAAACAGAATCTCAGAGACACCTAGTGAAAGTTCAGTAGTAAAATCTAGGCTGGAAGGACAAGCTTCTCCATTTCTGGGAGAGAGGAGGAAGAAAGTAAGCCTGATAACTATTTGCACACACAGCCACGTGTAGGAAGCAGGACTCTCCCCATACGTTCAGCAGCTCCCGGCCACGCAGAAGGAGGTTCCCGCTGCTGATGACCCCCTGGCGAGGGGTCCCGCTGATCTTGGTACGGTCTGCCCACCCGCCCCTGCCCACCCCAGCCGGGCTCCCCTGAGTCTCAGGAATGGGAGGGTCAGGACAGGGCTCACTTCCTTCTGACTGACTTGGCTTCTCCTTTTCCCTTTGGTAGCCTCCACCTCCCATGCCAGGTTATTCAATCACGGCCAAGGACGAAGCCCTGGAGAAAGAGGCCTCCATCCAGTGGCTTTATAAGGTCTTCCAGGATAAGACTGGTAAGGAATATAGGTTCATTTCACACTCCAGGCACGGTTTCCTCTGGTTTTATTTTGGCCTTTCTCCTCTGAGAAATCCACCTCTCGGGTCCTCAGTGGGATCCGGGAACAGTGAGCGCTGAGACTGAGAGGAAGCATTTCTACAGGAGCTCCCCGGGTCCCTGAGCCCCCCGTGCCCGGTGACGCCCCTGGAAAGGATTCTCCTGCAGGGAGGACAGTCCTGTCTTTCTCTCTCCCTTAGAAACCACCTCGAGCTGTGGCCCTGACGCACCACCTGCCAGGGCGCCTTCTGCTCCCGCCGCTCCTGCTGCTGGGCCTGCGGCTTCCTCAGCCTCCCTCCCGGCCCCAGGGAGCCCGCTGCTGGGGTGCGTGGAGAAGAGGCCACACTCCCCGGACCCACCATCTACCCCAGGTGAGGGAAGCGCTTTCTGCGGGGCCCACGGGCCGTCAGCCCCGGCTTAGGCTGCAGGGAAAGCAGCGGGCCAGTCCATCGCTACAAAGGTTGAACCTGCTGCGGCCTAGCCCCCGGAGCTGGGGCGAGCCTGGCGGGGTCAGAATCCCCTCCTGAGGGGCAGGTGGCGGGGAAGGGATGCCGCCCTGGGAGCTGGAGGAGGCCGCCTCCTTCTGCTCATCAGACGGCGGGTGGCCGGCAGCCCCACTCCTCAGCGGCTCTGCGCCGTGCCTGGGTTCCTATGGGGGCTTTTCCTGAGCGGCCACACATTTAAGCCCCTGCTGGGCCGTTCCGTCCCCTGCTGCCTGTCTTATGATCCGGGAAGGGGAGGATTAAGGCGCCTCCCTTGACTTGGGGCGGTGAGTACTTTAAGCACCGGGGGAGGGATGAGTCACATTGGCTGACTCCTGAGTCCCTGGCGCAGCAAGGCCTCTACAGCCCCGGACACCATCACATTTGAGACACCAGAATCCCTTTTTCTGTCCTTCTTTCCAGAATCTGCTGGAGGGGCGGCCACCGCGGCCTGTCGGCATGTGAGGAGGCCTCGGCGCGTGAAGAGGCCTCGCAGTCGTGGGCTTCGTGGCTCTTCCCAGCCAGCGCGCAGCCCAGGCCTCGCCATCCCCTGCGGCCCGTCCCTGCCCGGCCCTGTCCAGACAGCGGCTGGCAGCAGCCCTGCCAGTTTCCGTGGCTTCGGGGGCGCCCTCACCACCTCCGCGCCATCCGCCCCGGGCCCGCCTGCACCGGCCCCCAGCCTCGGCAGCTCCTGTCCCTTTGGGAGCTCAGCAGCCCTGGTCCCACCTGCAGCTCCATCGCCGATGTCACCCCAGCCCGCCATTGGCAGCGCTGGGCGGTCAGGCTTTCGCGGGTTGAAACCCGCCAGCTTTGTGTACAACACCCCCGCCAGCACCCAGGTCGCCTTTGGCAGCGCTGGGCGGTCAGGGTTTCGCGGGTTGAAACCCGCTACCTTTGTGTGCAACACCCCCGCCAGCACCCAGGCCGCCTTTGGCAGCACCACAGCCACCACTGGGGCGTTCGGCTTTGGAGCGGGACAGACCGGGACCACGGGCAGCATGGCCCCTTTCGGCGGAGGCTTCCCTCAGGGCTCCCTGGGTGCACCTGGCCCGAGCACGCCCTTTGCCTTCCACCTGGCCAGCGCGACTCGGCTCACATCTGTGTTTGCAGGTCAGATTTGGGATGGGCTCGGTCTGCAGGGCCAGGCGCTGTCTTAAGTGCGGACACGGTCTCCGCTCTCGGAGCTGTACACTCGGGGGAAGAGACAGGTGTCATCGCAGGTGATATCCGTAAGCAGTGTCAGGGAGCGGCGGCACTCATGACCGCAGGAGCTACTTAGGCCGTCAGCGGCAGCCTTTCTGAGACAATAGCAACCGAGGCCATGGCCACAGCCACAGAGCTGGGAGTAGGGACGGCGGCTGAGTGGGAGGGCGCGGCAGGCACAGGAGCAAAGGCCCGCAGGCAGAAACAAGCCTGATGTGTTCAGAGCAGAGAGGAGCAGGGTGTGGCTAGAGGGTTAAAAAGGAAAGTGGTATAAAATGACATTAAGAGACAGGCAGAAGGGAAGATCGTTCACGGCCTTCTAAAATGTTTTTGTTAACGTACTCAGGGAAGTCACTCTAGAATCTCAAGCAGAAGGAGGTGATTTTATTTGCCATGGGGAACATGGATGATAAGGGGTTCTGACCCTGATAGCTTCCATTTCCCTCACTGAATGTAAGAGCTCTGAGGAGGGGGTTCGGGGGACACGTGCACCAAGGAGGGCCTCTCTCAGGAGTCATTTTGGAGAGGGGATAAAACGACGTGTGAGAGCCGTGCGGGCAGTTCTGAAGCCTGGGGAATGGTGGGTAGGAATTTGAAGCAAGGCCGATCAGTGCAGTTTTGTGTGTCTCCCCAGCAACATTCCGTCTTGAGGGGTGGCCCTAAAATAAGTGGATAGAGAGTAAACCCAGCGTGGTCACACTGCACAGGGAGCAGGAGGGGCCGGGGACTGACTACAGGCCCCGAAGAGGCAGAGGACCCGGAGTGGGCGCGGTGGGCACGGGGAGCAGGGACGGCACTGGGCTCGCAGCCGAGATCTGGGGCAAGAGCAGTTCTGGGCTGCGATAAGGGGGGACCCCCGGAGGTCGGGAAGGGGAGGAGATGGCATGCAAGGCCAGCGCCTCGGGGGGCACCCACCCCACCTCAGGCCGAGACAGATACACATCCGTGTGAGAGGATCTTCCTGGAGAGCGGCTGGGGAGGGCAGCCTGGCACTGGGCAGCGGGCTCCGTGCGGGCCAGCGTGGGCAGGAGACCGAGCTCGAGTGGGCCCGCGGGAGGATGGGGGCTGACGGTGGGGTGGGGTCGTGGGGAATTAGAGGAGAGGGGCAGGCAAACGGGGAGGGGACATAACATTAGTCCAGAGAGAAGGGGGCTCCACCGTGTGTCCCCCTCAGCTGTGCTTTGGGGGCCAAGGGAGGGCAGAGGTTCTACTCCTCAGGTGGCCAAAAGGCAGCTTAGGGGCTTGTGCTCTGCTGCAGCTGGTGGGGGAGGGGCAGGCTCACCTGGAGCACCGGGGTCAGGACCCTGTCACCCCGTGGGCTACCTTCCTGAGGGGTGAGCCGGACCCTGGTGCAGGTAATGGATCCTGTGGGGATGTGCTTGCAAGCAGAACTCCCCCAGTTCATTACCACCTGCTGTGACACCTTCTGCTTGTGGGCCTCGTTGTCACCGTTCTTTGTGGTCTCTCCATTCCAGGCACGTGCACACCCACCTTTGCTCAGAACACCCCTGCCCCTGGGGTGGGTGCACTGGGCAGCAGCCTCTCCTCTTGGGCACCCCCACCACCTGCCCTGGGCTCTGCTGGAGCTGGAACCTATGGTAAGCTGCATGTCTCTGTAGTCAGGGTGACCTGCATACTCCCTGAAGATGGGGTGGGGTGCTGGGGGAGCATTGTGTATTTTAATCGGTCCTTGTCCCCACCGCAACAAAGAATTGAAAGGTAGAGACAGAGTAGTGAAGCAGAGGAAAGTTTTATTTAAAGTTACTCAGAGGAAAAGTGCAGGTGTCCTCAGTGAGAGGGCAGCTCCCTGAAAGGTTGAAAAGAGAGAGTTTAAATTGAAAAGGTTATGCACTTAGAAAGTACGGGTGACCTCAGGGAGAGGAGCACCCCAAAAGGTTGCGGTTCCCCCTTTTAAGTATTCTTCAGGTATGTGACTAAGGGCTGGGGGTGCAGACCTGTTAGGTGGTCTTTGGACACTTAGAACTAACTTAAGACAAGGAACTTCCTGCTCTGGTTTCTCCCTGGGAGCCAGGTGTTTCTTGGTCTGGGAGCACATCAAACAGGACTGCCTGCCTGGCCCCCAACGTGGGCTCAGTTATTGTCTGTTTGTTAAAGAGGAAGTTAAGAATCTTACTTCTTAACTTCCGGGGTATTAAAACACAATCTTATTTTGAAGATGGAATCCTTCCTGCCTGTTACTATGTTGTTTATGCTGGGCTTGCTTGCCATTATTAACTGCCCACATTGCAAATTACTTGATTAGGGCAAAGGAGAAAAAAAACAGCACATAGGTAAAGTTAAAAAAATAAACTGGGCCTGCATGATTAACACAATAAAGCCATGGGCTATGCTGAGGTACCCTCCTTTCTCTGGGGAATAGTCAAACATTCCAGGCCAAGTTACTCCTGGCTTTTTGAGCTTTAACTGATGAACTCTGGGTCTTTTTTAGTGGGCCTTTTCCTGGCCTTATTCTCTTTCCATCCCACTCATATCGATTTTCCTGCCTAACAGGGAAAGGAGAGGCTCATAGGCTCAAGAGCAATGTGACCTGGCGGGCAATCAGGCGCAGCCGAGGCTTGCAGATGGGCAGCAGAGCTCGGAGAGGACCTGTTTCTCACAGAGCTTTCGGCAAACCATGGAAAAGACAGGTAAAAATACCTTCCTGGGCCTCCTGCCTCCAAGGAACTCAGCCTGGGGAGCCCTGTTGAAGCACCCAATGTTCTGTTGGCCTGGCCGCCCACAGGTTAGGGCACTGAGAGAAGCAGTTTCTGGTAGCCACCCTGATGAGGTCCTTTCTCATTGGTACAGGATCCACGAAACGAGGAGCCCCCCATGAAACGCAGGCGTATAGGATAAAGATAAGAACATCGGTAGGAAGTAGCCTACGTCCACTGCCACCACCCGGACCCCTTGCCTGGATGTGGACTTCCGCTCCTGCTGGGAAGAGCCTCTGACCTGTTCCATAAAGACCACCCACCGACTGCAGCAGATCTCTGGCTTCAGCCGGCAGGGAAGGAGGGGCAGCCCTGGAGGCCACTGCCCTCTCCTGGAGGAAGCAGAGCCTCAGGCATTTTGCAGGAGGGGAGGCAGGATGTGGCAGAGCAGAAGCCTGATTGATACCTCTCTTTACTTGAGCGGTTCCACTGGGGAGGCTGGACAGAATCAAGGAACATCTGGACCACCAGCTGAAAAGATGGTGGCGTGAGAGGTGAGAGAGAGATTTCCTCTGAAAACCGCATATAATACAAAAATATAACTAATACAACTAATCCTGAAAAGGCAACCGGAAAGAGGACTGCGCCAAACTGCATACACCTGGAGAAAAGAATAAACCTCACGGAACAGGGTGACATACCAAAGTCGGGACATGGCAGGCCCCAAGCCGTTCCCTCACCCCAACTCTCTGGGGGTAGGAAGAGAAACGGAGCAGGGAGGGAGTGGAGGCCTGGGACTGCTGAATACCTAACTCCGGAGATCTGCTCTGGGAGCACAAATCTACATTTCATGGTGCTTGCATGGTACTCTCATGAATAGGGGGTTGGAAAGCTAAGACAGGCAGAATTCCTGGAGAGACTGAGATTCCAGCTGTTGTTCAAATCAGGGATCCATATCTGGCTGCTCTGGGACAAAAGAAAGGCGGGGAGTCTGAGAGACTTCCTAACAGCAAGAGGGCTGCTAAAGGGGCAAGGATTGCACAGAGCTTGCTGCTCAGGAGTAAGGACAGGTAGACAAAATTGTCCAGGTGTACTCTGCCCAGCAGCTTGGGAACTTTCATGATGTTCAGAACTCCAGCTCCCTGGCTGGCTACACAGCTCCAAGGAACCCCTCTGTGATAGGCAGCCTACTGCGCCTTTCTCCCAGTCGGCCCCACCTGGCTCGCAAACCAGCAAACCCTACCCTGGCATTAGCCCAGCCAGAGAGAAGCCTTGTCTACAGCAACTACAAATGCAAAGCACAGAGGCTTCTACCTGTGTGCTCGGCCCACTTATACCTGTGTGCTCGGCCCACTTATACCTGTGTGGTTCTTGCAGTGGAGACAGGCACAGCAGCCTGGAAGCAGGAAACAGCTCTTTCCTCCCCCCAGGCACCAATACCGCTCCCCCGGGACCCCCAACACTGCTCCAGGGGCTGAGCAGCTCCAGGGAGTACAGCTTCTGGGCACTAGAGGGCCCCATGTACAAATATGAAATGCCAATGGAACCTGGTTCAATGTCAAATTATGAATATGAATACACCCCTGAGAAACATTCAAATGAAATAGACCTCATGAATCTGCCTGAAAGGGATTTCAAAATAAAAATCATTAACATGCTCATGGAGGTACAGAAAAATATTCAAGAACTCAGGGAGGAATTCTGGTCGGAGATCCAATCATTACAGAACACAGTATCAGAAATGAAACATACAATGGAAAGGTTTAAAAGCAGATTAACTATGGTGGAGATGATAAATGAAATAGAAATTAGAGGAGAGGAATACAAAGAAGCTGAGGCACAGAGAGAAAAAAGAATCTCTGAGAATGAAAGAATATTGAGAGAACTGTGTGACCAATCCAAATGAAAAATATTCACATTACAGGGGCATCAGAAGAAGAAGAAGAGAGAGAAAAAGGGATAGAAAGTGTCTTTGAGGAGGTAACTGCTGAAAACTTCCCCAATCTGGGGGAGGAGATAGTCTCTCAGGCCATGGGGATGCACATATCTCCCAACACAAGGGACCCAAGGAAGACAACACCAAGACATACAGTAATTAAAATGGCAAAGATCAAGGATAAGGACAGACTATTCAAAGCAGCCAGAGACAGAAATAAGATCCCATGCAAAGGAAAGCCCATCAGGCTATCACCAGACTTCTCAGCAGAAACCTTCCAGGCCAGAAGGGAGTGGCATGATGTATTTAATGCAATGAAGCAGAAGGGCCTTGAACCAAGAATACTTTATCTGGGAAGGTTATCATTTAAATCTGAGGGAGGGATTAAACAATTTCCAGGAAAGCAAAAGCTGAGAGAATGTACCTCCCACAAACCATCTCTACAGTGTATTTTGGAGGGACTGCTATAGATGGAAGTGTTCCTAAGGTTTAATAGCTGTCATCAGAGGTAATAAAGCCACAGTAAAGAAAGTAGAACAGTTAATTACTAAGCAACTGCAAAATTAAATCAACTATCCCCAACGTCAATCGAGGGATAGACAAAGAGTACAGAATATGATACCTAATATATAAAGAATGGAGGAGGAAGAAAAAGGAAGAGAAAAAAAAGAAACTTTAGACTGTGTTTGTAATAGCATATGAAGTGAATTAAGTTAGACTCTCAGACAGTAAGGAAGTTACCCTAGAACCTTTGGTAACCACCAAGCTAAAGCTTCCAATGGCAATAAGTACATACCTATCGACAAGCACCTTAAATGTAAATAGTCTGAATGCACCAATCAAAAGACATAGAGTCACTGAATGGATAAAATACAAGACCCATCTATATGCTGCCTACAAGAGACTCACTTTAAACCCAAAGACATACACAGACTAAAAGGAAAGGGATGGAAAAAGATATTTCATGCAACTAAAAGGGAGAAAAAAGCAGGAGTTGCAGTACTTGTACCAGACAAAATAGACTTCAAAACAAAGAAAGTCACAAGAGACAAAGAAGGGCATTACATAATGATAAAGGGGTCAATCCACCAAGAAGATATAACCATTATAAATATCTATACACCCAACACAGGAGCACCTACATATGTGAAACAAATACTAATAGAATTAAAAGGGGAAGTAGAATGCAATGCATTCATTCTAGGAGACTTCAATACTCCACTCACTCCAAAGGACAGATCAAGCAGACAGAAAATAAGTAAGGAGACAGAAGCACTGAACAACACATTAGAACAGATGGACCTAACAGACATCTACAGAACTCTACACCCAAAAGCAGCAGGATACACATTCTTCTCAAGTGCACATGGAACATTTTCAAGAATAGATCATATACTAGGCCATGAAAAGAGCCTTAGTAAATTCATAAAGATTGAAATTGTACCAACCAGTTTCTCAGACCACAAAGGTATGAAACTAGAAATATGCAAAGAAAAAGAAAAATCCCACAAACACATGGAGGCTTCACAACATGCTCCTAAATAACCAGTGGATCAATGACCAAATAAAAACAGAGATCAAGCAATATATGCAGACAAATGACAACAATAATTCAACACCACAGAATCTGTGGGATGCAGTGACAGCCATGCTAAGAGGAAAGTATATTGCAATACAGGCCTCAGGAAAGAAGAACAATCCCATATGAACAGTCTAAACTCACAATTAATGGAACTAGACAAAGAAGAACAAATGAGGCCCAAAGTCAGTAGAAGGAGGGACATAATAAAGATTAGAGCAGAAATAAATAAAATTGAGAAGAATAAAACAATAGAAAGAATCAATGAAAGCAGGAGCTGGTTCTTCAAGAAAATAAACAAAATAGATAACCACCCAGACAGACTTATCAAGAAAAAAAGAGAGTCTACTCACATAAACAGAATCAGAACTGAGAAAGGAAAAATCTCTACGGACACCAGAGAAATACAAAGAGTTATTAGAGAATACTATGAAAAATTATATGCTAACAAACTGGATAAACTAGAGGAAATGGACAGCTTTCTAGAAAAATACAACCTTCCAAGGCTGACCCAGAAAGAAACAGAAAATCTGAACACACCAATTACCAGCAACAAAGGTGATTTGGTAATCAAAAAACTACCTAAGAACAAAACCCCTGGACCACATAGATGACTTACTGCTGAATTTTATCCAACATTTAGTGAATACCTACTACCCATTCCCTTTAAAGTTTTCCAAGAAGTAGAAGAAGAGGGAATACTTCCAAACTCATTCTATGAGACCAGCATCACTCTAATACCAAAACCAGGCAAAGGCACCACAAAAAAAGAAAATTACAGACCAATATCCCTGATGAACATAGATGCAAAAATAGTCAACAAAATATTAGCAAACCGACTTAAAAAATACATCAAAAGATCATCCGTCTTGATCAAGTAGGGTTCATCCCAGGGATGCAAGGATGGTACAACATTTGAAAATCCATCAACATCATCCACCACATCAACAAAAAGAAGGACAAAAACCACATGATTATCTCCATAGATGCTGAAAAAGCATTTGACAAAATTCAACATCCATTCATGATTAAAACTCTCAACAAAATGGGTAGAGAGGGTAAGTATCTCAACCTAACAAAGGCCATATACGACAAACACATAGCCAACATTATACTTAACAGCGAGAAGCTGAAAGCTTTTCCTTTACAATGGGGAACAAGACAAGGATGCCCACTCGCCCCACTTCTTTCAACACAGTACTGGAGGTTCTAGCCACAGCAATCAGACAACAGAGAGAAATAAAAGGCATCCCGATTGGCAAGGAAGAAGTTAAACCGTCCCTGTTTGCAGATGACATGATATTGTACACAAAAGACCCTAAAGAATCCACTCCAAAACTACTAGAAGTAATATCTGAATTCAGCAAAGTTGTGGAATACAAAACTAATACACAGAAATCTGTTACATTCCTATACACTAACAATGAACTAGCAGAAAGAGAAATCAGGAAAACAATGTCATTCACAGTTGCATCAAAAAGAATAAAATACCTAGGAATAAACCTAACCAAGGAAGTGAAAGACCTATACCCTGAAAACTATAAGACACTCCTAAGAGAAATTAAAGAGGACACTAACAAATGGAAATTCATTCCATGCTCTTTGGTAAGAAGAATTAATATTGTCAAAATGGCCATCCTGCCTAAAGCAATCTACAGATTCAATGCAATCCCTATCAAAATACCAACAGCATTCTTCAACGAACTGGAAGAAATAGTTCTAAAATTCACATGGAACCACAAAAGACCCGTAAGAGCCAAAACAATCCTGAGAAGGAAGAATAAAGCAGGGGAATCTCGCTTCCCAACTTCAAGCTCTACTAGAAAGTCACAGTAATCAAGACAATTTGGTACTGGCACAAGAACAGACCCACAGACCGGTGGAACAGAAAAGAGAGCCCAGATATTAACCAAGCATACATGGTCAATTAATATACAATAAAGGAGCCATGGATATACAATGGGGAAATACCAGCCCCTTCAACAGCTGGTGTTGGCAAACCTGGACAGCTACATGCAAGAGAATGAAACCGGATTACTGTCTAACTCCATACACAAAAGTAAACTCGAAATGTATCAAAGACCTGAATGTATGTCATGAAACCATAAAACTCTTAGAAGAAAATATAGGCAAAACTCTCTTGAATATAAACATAAGCAACTTCTTCATGAACATATCTCCACAGGCAAGGGAAACAAAAGCAAGAATGAATGAGTGGGACTATATCAAACTAAAAAGCTTCTATACAGCAAAGGACACCATCAGTAGAACAAAAAGACATCCTACAGTATGGGAGAATATATTCATAAATGACATATCTGATATGGGGTTGACATCCAAAATATTCAAAGAGCTCACACACCTCAACAAACAAATAGCAAATAATCCAATTAAAAAATGGCAGAAGAGCTGAACAGACACTTCTCCAAAGAAGAAATTCAGATGGCCGACAGGCACATGAAAAGATACTCCACATCGCTAATCATCAGAGAAATGCAGATTAAAACCACAATGTGATATCACCTCACACTAGGGAGGATGGCCACCATCCAAAAGACAAACAACAACAAATGAGGATGTGGAGAAAAGGGAACCCTCCTACACTGCTGGTGGGAATGCAAATTAGTTCAACCATTGTGGAAAGCAGTATGGAGGTTCCTCAAAAAACTCAAAATAGAAATACCATTTGACCCAGGAATCCCACTCCTAGGAATTTACCCCAAGAATGCAGCAGCCCAGTTTGAAAAAGACAGATGCACCCTTATGTTTATCACAGCACTATTTACAATAGCCAAGAAATGGAAGCAACCTAAGTGTCCATCGGTAGATGAATGGATAAAGAAGAAGTGGTAAATATACACAATGGAATATTATTCAGCCATAAGAAGAAAACAAATCCTACCATTTGCAACCACATGGACGGAGCTAGAGGGTATTATGCTCAGTGAAATAAGCCAGGCGGAGAAAGACAAGTATCAAATGGTTTCACTCATCTGTGGAGTATAAGAACAAAGAAAACTCTGAAGGAACAAAACAGCAGCAGACTCACAGAACCCAAGAATGGACTAACAGTTGCCAAAGGGAAAGGGACTGGGAGGATGGGTGGAAAGGGAGGGATAAGGGGGGAAAGGGACATTACGATTAGTACACATAATGTAGGGCATGGGGCACGGGGAAGGCAGTATAACACAGAGAAGACAAGTAGTGTCTCTATAGCATCTTACCACGCTGATGGACAGTGACTGTAACGGGTTATGTTGGGGGGACTTGATAATGGGGGGAGTCTAGTAACCATAATGTTGCTCATGTGATTGTACATTAATGATATCAAAAAATAAAATAAAATACAAAAAAGTAAAAATAACAATATGGAAGGCTGTCACTCTGAACATATTTAAAGTTACAGAGGCCGCTTGGTCAGTCAGGTGTCCGGGACAGACGCTCCCCCACGTGCGTCCCAGGACCCAGCATTGGCCCCCCGGGATGCTTGTCAGGACATCTAGGTGAGTGTCTGTGCAAGTCCCCTTCCCTGCTAACAACACTCCATCCTGGAAACAAGAAAGGGACTTGTCCTTAAGCCTGGTCCTTCCCTACTGACAAGCGGCCGGAGGATTGTCCTCCTCACGCCTGCCGGGGTGCCGGGAACAGAAGGAGCAGCCCACCGAATGTGCAGCTGATGCACAGCCAGGGGGACCAACCCGCCTGGTTTGCCTGGAACCCTCTTGGGTTTAGTAAATGGAGCCCCCAGTCCTGGGAGACCCTCTAGTTCCAGGCAAACCAGGATGGTTGGTCACCCCACAGCACAGGGACCTTCCTTCTGAGGTCCCTTCCAGCTCTAACAGTTCATGGCTCAAAAGCTCATGGCATACCCCATCTGGGAGGCTCAGGAACGGGCGTGGGGGGAGAAGGATGCCTGGGGAAGGTGGCAGGAGGGGGCCCTGCAGATCTGCCCCCGACCCAGCACATCACATTAGCCATCCCGAAATTCACAATAATAATCCATTGTGTAAATGTACCACCTCTTCTTTATCCATTCATCTACCGATGGACACTTAGGTTGCAACAAAGAATTGAAAGGTAGAGACACAGTAGAGAAGCAGAGGAAAAGTTTTATTTAAAGTTACTCAGAGGAAAAGTGCAGGTGTCCTTAGAGAGACGGCAGCTCCCTGAAAGGTTGAAAAGAGAGAGTTTAAAGTGAAAAG
>JAQQAC010019184.1:0-12075 GCA_029783875.1 Phataginus tricuspis
GAAAACACAACAATGATTCCATTTAACTGGAAAGGAAGACTGTTTCTCAGCCACTTTTGGCTGTTTGTACCCCTAAATCAATATGCAAAGAAGGGTGTTGGCTGGGCTATTGATCCTGATTGCCAAGGGGAAACTGGACTGTTAGTTCACATTGGGGATATGAAGGGTATGCTTAGAATACAGAAGATCTCTTAGGGCATCTCTAAATATAAAGACACCCTACGATTAAAGCCAATGGAAAATTACAATGACCCAATCCAGGTATGATTACTACTGGCTCAGGTCCTTCAGGAATGAAAGTCTGAGTCACTCCACTAAGTAAGGAACCACGGCCAGCCAAGGTGCTTGTTAAAGGCAAAGGCAATACACAATGGAGAGTGGAAGAGGCTAGTTATAAATACCAGCTGCAACCATATGACCAGTTACAAAAATGAGGACTGTAACTGTCATGTGTATTCCTGGTTTTTTTATACCTATGTTTGCGTGTATATGTATTAATTTACATATTAAGCAAATATATTTGCTTTCTTCCCCCTTATTCCTATATCATGTAATGTAAGAATATTGATTTTATGTCATAGTAATTAAGTATTGTTAATTCCACATCATAGTATTTAAGTTATAGGATATCAAGAAGAGTAAACATCATTGCAGGATTTTTCCTTCTCTTCTGGGGAAGGAATTAATGAGTTTTTGGTTGTATGCAGAATAGCCATACCATGTTAAGCTATTGGGGTGTAAGCTATATATCTAAGTTATATATATATGAGGGTGTTTCTAGAAGAGATTAATATTTGAATCAGTAGACTGAGAAAAGCAGATTTCCGCCTCCAATGTGGATGGGCCTCATACAATCTGTTGAGTTCTAAATAGAATACAAAGGCAAAATGAGAGAGAATTCTCTTTGCCTGATTGTCTTCAAGCTGAGTCATTGATATTCTCCTACTAAGACCTGAAACTTGGACTTGAACTTACGCTATTGGTTCTGGTTCTCAGGCCTTCAGACTGATGCTGGGACTATATCATCAGCTTTCCTGGTCTCCAGACTTCCAAGTGCAGATTTTGGATCTTCTCAGCCTCCACAATTATGTAAACTGATTCTTATAAGTACCTTTCATAATATAAAATCTATATCTGTAACTATACATATATGTAGTATTTATATATATATGTATATATATATATATACCATTGGTTCTGTTTCCCTAGGGAACCCTAACTAGTACAGATGGGATTGAAGAGCAGGGCTCCACCAGTGGTCACATGGCTTTGCAGCCAAGCAGCGCAGCCTAGCAACCTTGGCCTGGAGCAGCAGCACTCGGCTTGTCCGTGGGCTGAACACATCTCTTCCATGTGGGTGCTGCCTGTTGCTTGGGGGAGAGTCTCTACTCAGATGCACAGAACCCTTGGGGTTGGCTGGGTTTGCATGCTTGAAATGATGCTGAATGAAGTAAAAGAAGAGTGCTTGATATGTCACCATTACTGTGACAGACATTCCTTGATTCATTTTTCATTTTTTATTTCTTTTTATTAATTGAAATTTTTATGAGATAATTGTAGAGTCACATGCAGTTGTGAGAAATAACAGAGAGGGATCCCACATACTCTTTGCCCAGTTTCCCCCAATGGTAACATTCTGCAAAACTACAGAATATCACAACCAAGATATTGACACGAATACAATCTACTGATTTTATTTGTATTTTCCCATTTAATTTGTACTCATTTCTCTGTATGTGTGTGTGTTTCTGTGTACGATATGATTTTATTACCTGTGTAAGTTCAAGTTCACGTATCTACCACCACAGTCAATATACTAAGTAGTTTCAACACCACAAAGGTCCCCCTGTTGCCCTTTTACAGCCACCCCCATGCTCCTCTTCCATCTGCTCTCCCTACCCCAACCACCGGCAACCACTCATCCAGCTTTGATTTCTAAAATTTTCTCAATTCAAAAATGTTATATAAAATGTAATATAGTACATAAGTTTTGGGGGTTGGCATTTTTCTTTGGGCACAGTTGCCTGGACACTCATCCAAGTTGCTGCATTTATCAATAGTTTATTCCTTTGTATTGGTAAGTCATACTCCACAGTATGTATGTACCACAGTTTAACTATTCATCCATAGAAGAACATCTGAACTATTTCAGTTTTTGACTATTACTAATAAAGTAGTTATGAATATTTGTGTGCAGGTTTTGGTATGAACACAAGTTATCATTTCTCTGGTATAAATGCCCAGAAATGTCATCTCCTGGTTGCATGTAATTTTATAACAAACTGCCAAACTATTTTCCAGAGTGGCTGTATCATTTTACATTCCGGCTAGCAATGTATACGTGATTCAGTTTTTCTGTATCTTTGCCAGCAGTGTTGTTACTATTATTTATTTTAGCCATTCTGACAGCTGTGTAGTGATGTTTTTTTTCATATCACAGAGTCTAATCATGTTGAACATATTTTCATGCGTTTATTTGTCATCTATAGATCCTCTTGGATAAATGTCTCTTTATGTCTTTTGTCCATTTTCTAATTGGATTGTCTTTTTTTACTCCTGAGTTTTAAGAGTTCTTTATATATTCTAGGTGCTAGTCCTTTGTCAGTTACGTGCTTTGTAAATACTTTCTCCCAGTATGTAGCTTCTTGTCTTTTCATCTCTTCACATGGGCTTTCGCAGATCAAATATTTAATATTGATGTGGTCCAATTTATCAATTTTTCCTTTTATGCATTGTGCTTTTGGGGTCAGTTAAGAACTCCAAATACTCTGTATCCAAACTTGAAGATTTTCTCATATGCTTTTTACTAAAACTTTTATAGCTTTACATTGTTTAAGTCTGCAATCCATTTTGAGTAAACTTTTGTATAAAATATGAGATATGAATTGAGTAATTGTTTTGTTTTGATTGCTGATTATTTTGGCCTATGGATGTCAATTGCTCCAGCACTATTTGTTGAACAGGCAATCCTTGCTCCACTGATCATACCTTTATTGAAAATCAGTTGAGCATATTTGCATAGATATATTTCTGAGTTCTGTATTCTGTTCCATTCATCTGTGTGTATACCTCTGCCAATACCACATTGCCTTGATTACTTTATCTACATAGGAAGCTTTAATATCAGCTAGGATTTCTCCCACTTTGTTCTTTTTGGTCAAGATGATTTTAGCTATTTTAGCCCTGTGTCTAATTAATATGAATTTGAGAATAATTTTGTAAACATCTTTAAAAATCCATAAACTTATTGATCAATTTTGGAAAAACTGACATCTTTAATATGCTGACTCTTCCAATCATGAACAGTATTTATTCATTTGTTTGTGTGGTTTGCTTTCCTTCATTAGCATTTTGCAATTTTCAGCATATAGACCACAAACATGTTTTGTTCATCATATACCTAAGTATTTCATTTCCTTTGGAGTAATTATAAGTACTACTGTACTTTTCACTTCAGGTTGTTGCATGTTACTTGTTAATATATAGAAATACCATTGTGTATGGTGACTTTGTTGAATTCACTTATTCTAGGAGTTTTTGTAGATTCTTCGAGATTGTCTATGAAGAAAATAATCTCACCTGCAAATAAAGGTAGTTTTATTCCGTCTCTGCCCACCCCCACTTGCCTGTCACCCTACTCCTGATAGCTACTTATTTTTAATTCTTTCAGGTGCCTTACATGTCTAAACAAATTGCTTTATTATAGCCTTTTCTTGACTTACTGATAAGTGATATATACTTTCCTCCAGGATTGATGAGCTCTTAGTTCATTTTTACCACCTTCCTTCTCTCCTTCTCTCACAGGTTTTAATTTTCTTATAACATTCTCTTTAATAATTTGTTTAGAAAGATTTTGGGGAGATGTATTTCCTCAATTCTTGCATGTAGTTTCTTCCATCTCTGACTCATTAAGTAATATACTTAAAACCCATTTCATTGGTCTATCAACTTCCAACAGCTTATCTTCTTCCCCACTTTGCAAGATGATATTTTACTTCCTCTTTTTCATACCACACCTCCTTAATTCCTTCTCTCCCTTTCTTCAAATGTCTATCAGCTATATCTTTACATTTACTTTATTAATACTGATAGCTTTTCATTCTGTTTCACAGCCATATTAAGTCTTCTGCATGTGGTCTCATTTTAATTATAAAATATTACAGTATTTTCATTATGACTATTTAAATATTATAACTACAAAGCTAATATGTATGTTCTAAATATATTTCTCTTTCTCTAATTTTATAGTAATAACCCTTGTGAATTTATTTATTGCTCTAAAGTATGCTGTATTTTAATGTGCTTGATATCTGGGCCATGGATTTTTAAAGAGCATTTTTGTTTATTTAATTTTTTCTGGGGTTCTGGATTGCATTTCATTTTTCTAGTTGGAAGAAGAAACGTGTACCTTCTCTGAAACAGTATAGTGGTTTAGAGTATGAGCTCTGGAACTAGACTTGCCAGGGTGTGGGTCCTGGATCCACCACTATGACCTAAAGCAAATTAACCTTACTTCGTTGTGTTTTGAGTTTTCTTATCTAAAAAATACAATGGTGTTAATAATACTTGCCTCATAGGACTCTTGGAGGATTAAATGAAATAATAATATGTTTAGGACAGTGCCTGGCACTATAGGAAAGTGCATTCATGAGTCACATCATCATCATTATTATTTACTATGATATCTCAACTTTTCATATATTTACTGCTTGGAATAAATTTCAGTATTTTTCCTTTTAAGACTTTCTTAGGGAAGACTACTGACTTCTAATTTTGATAACTGCGGTTTTTATTTTTGTGTGTTTTTGAGAGAATACTTTATAGCTGTCATCTTGGAATTCATTTTCAGTGGATTCCTTCACCACTGTTCCTTTCAGTTTCATGGTTTATTTCTCATATTTCAGTCTTAAATGAATTTTTTTTAAGTAATCACTTCAAAATATATTAAACCAAGCTTTTCAAGTTCTTGCATATCTGAAAATGGCTACACTTTGAATCTATGTTCAATATCATCTTCTTTTGGAATGTTGACCTTCCTTTATTGTGCTTTTGCTCCACATTATATTTACTTGTCTTTGTCTTCCAGGTCTTATAATTTCTATGTAAATGCAACAATCATATTTGCACTTTGAAGAGCTTTTTCTTATTCTCAAAATGTTTCCTTTCAGAAAAGCTTATTCTTGATTGAGGTCAGTATCTTCTTAAATCTAAATATTTCCCACTTATCAGTTCAGCATTCATGAGACACTCAGTGTGAAAATACACTGGCAGCTGTTTTCCATCATTTAAAATGCCAAATTAAACTCCCAACAGATTTCCTTAAGTGTAACTAAAACAGTAAAACCATCATTTACTGTGTAAAATGCTTAAAATATTGCTTCTAATTGCAATTTACTGGTTATCAAATGATTTGTATGCATGCTACTCTGTATGCAGCATTTTCATGGTGCATCATGAATTTTTTTTTCCAACAAGACATAACAACTAGAACACAGAAATTAATATGTTAGAAAAATGAAGGTAAATTTTGCAACAAAAACATGCAATTACCTGGGATGACCTGTTACTCATGAAAAAAATAACAGACTGGAAACCTGAAGAAAGTTGAAAGAGGGGGAAGGTTGTAGTGTAACTGTCATTGGTTATGGAAAGTGATATCATGGGTAAATTGGATTCCAAGGGACAATTTCAAGCAAACTATGAAACTAAGAAATTGGCAGATTGCTTATCACTTTTGTGCTGGGGTAGAGACTGCTGAACAGATCTTTAGGGGAGGTAGTTGACACTTAAGACGAAAACTTCAGAATGAAGTTTTAGCTAGATGGTGTTTATATAAGAAAAATTTATTCTTCCAGCTAACTGAAACATTTTAAACAAAATGATATGGAGGAAAATTCTTGAGCTGTATTCCAAATACAGTTGGTAGAACATAAAAATCACACAGAGAAGTGTTTTGAAAAGACTGATACGGAGAAGAGGTCAGTTACTTGCATGATGCCCTAAGAAATATCAGGTGATACTGTCTCTACCAAGTACAAAAATATAATTATCTGTATATTCCATAAATTATTTTTAGCAAGCAAGTCTAGTGGTTTAACTGAATGCATTTCAGGTTGTGTGATTAATTTTTTCAGACTGATATTCTGTACAAGTTCAGTACTTGTTACTTTCTTGGCATAACATTTAAAGAATTCATCTTTTCTTTTCACTCACTGCTATTATTTTACTGTTAAGTCACTTAAAATATAGAGTCCTACATATACACACATATGTATGCATATTTTTCAAGATAGAAAACTAGAACATAACATATTTAACAGTAGTTAATAATATTTAGTCATTTAGACAAATGCTACATGGACTTCCATTTATGCTCTGTCCCTAGGCCCTGCCAGTGTTGTGGGACAGTATAATTTGTCCTTAATGTGTCACCCACAGGGATAATTTCTTAGTTGTCTAATGAATCCTCACTTTAGGCATAATGTAAGAGGGATCCTCCTGCCTCTGTCTCACCATGTTGCTCCTAGTCTTTTAAGCTGTTCAGATCGTGTCCCAGGTGGGAAGGTAAAGAGCCAGCCCTTCTCTACATGGGGAGGCCAAGGAAGGGATGATCGGCTCTTCCAGCCCAGCCAAGAGCGCAGGGAAGAATTCGTTTTGTTCACTGATCTCTTCTCAACACCAGTATTGGCAAGAGTAACATTTGCCAGTTTCCACGGGACAACTGAAAAGGTGTGGTAGTGTCCGTGAACGATCTCAGGGCCTGGCCGCAGACACCTGGCACCCTGTTCCACTCACGAAGTCCAGAGGACACTGTTAAGATGGAGTTTCCAGTCCAGTGAACTGAGGGCCAGACAGTGACCCAATGAAAGCAAGAGAATAGAAAATGTTCTTCGAAATTGTTGCAACTCAGAGTTCCGGGAAGATGGCAGCGTGAACGGAGCGGCAGAATTTTCCTCCCAACGTTATATTTATCCACAAAAACACAGCAAATGCAACTGCTCCTAAAAGAGAGACCAGAACACACAGGAAAGCGCACACAGTGCAGACACACCTGAGAGGACTCGGCACTGGAGAGGCGGTCATAAAGAGCCCAGCTGACATACGTGACAACTACCAACAAACAATTCTATAGTCATGAGAAGACAGAAGATTATGATTCACACAAAGCTTCAGACACACACCACCCCTGAGAGAGAACATGAAGGAATGGACATGCACAGTGTTCCTGAAAAAGAATTCAGAATAAAAGTCATAGCCATGCTGACGGATCTACAGAAAAATGTACAAGAACTGAGGCAGGAAATGAGGAAAGACTATGCAGAAATGAAACAAGCCATCAATGGGCTTAACAGCAGACTGGATGAGGTTCAAGACACTTTCAATGAAATACAAAACAGGGAACAGGAATACAAAGAAGCTGAGGCAGAGAGAGAAAAAAGGATCTCTAGGAATAAAAGAATATTAAGAGAACTGTGTGACCAATCCAAACGGAGCAATATTCGCATTATACGAGTACCAGAGGAAGAAGAGAGAGAAAAAGGGATAGAAAGTGTCTTTGAAGAAATAATTGCTGAAAATTTTCCCACGCTGGGGAAGGAAATAGTCTCGCAGTCCATGGAAGCCCACAGATCTCCGAACACAAGGGACCAAAGGAAGACAACACCAAGACACATAATAATTAAGATGGCAAAGATCAACTATAAAGACAGAGTATTAAAGGCAGCTAGAGAGAGAAAAAAGATCACCTACAAAGGAAAACCCATCAGACTGTCATCAGACTTCTCAACAGAAACCTTACAGGCCAGAAGAGAATGGCATGATATATTTAACATACTGAAACAGAAGGGCCTCAAACCAAGAATACTGTATCCAGCACGATTATCATTTAAATATGACAGAGGGATTAAACAATTTAAAGACAAAGGAAAGTTGAGAGAGTTTGCCACTCATAAACCACCACTACAGGATATCTTAAACGGACTGCTCTAGAGGGAAACACCCCTAAGACTAAAAAGATGTCACCAGAAAAAATAAAATCATAGCAAAGAAAGCAGACCATCCAAATACTAACTAAAGGCAAAGAATAAAACACCTAATATATAAAGAAAGGAGGAGGAAGAATAGGAAGGGAGAGATAAAGAAACATCAGACAATGTTCACAATAACTTAACAAGAAAGTTAAGTTAGATTCTTAGATAGTAAAGAAGCAACCCTTGAACCTTTGGTAACCACGAATCTAAAGCCAGCAATGGCAATAAGTACATATCTATCAATAATCACCCTAAATGTAAACGGACTGAATGCACCAATCAAAAGACACAGAGTAACAGAGTGGTTAAAAAAAGCAAGACCCATCTATATGCTGCTTACAAGAGACTCACCTCAAACCCAAAGATATACACAGACTAAAAGTGAAGGAATGGAAAAAGATATTTCATGCAAACAACAAAGAGAAAAAAGCAGGTGTTGCAGTACATGTATCAGATAAAATAGACTTCAAAATAAAGAAAGTAGCAAGAGATAAAGAAGGACATTACATAATGATAAACGGGTCAGTCCAACAAGAAGATATAACCATTATAAATATATATGCACCCAACACAGGAGTGTCAGCATATGTGAAACAAATACTAACAGAAGTGAAGGAGGAAATAGACAGCAATGCAATTATTTTAGGAGACTTTAACACACCCCTCACTCCAAAGGATAGATCAACCAGGCAGAGGATAAGTAAAGACACAGAGGCACTGAACAACACACTAGAACAGATGGACCTAACAGATATCTACAGAACTCTGCACCCAAAGGCAGCACGATACACATTCTTCTCAAGTGCACATGGAACATTTTCCAGAATAGACCACATACTAGGCCACAAAAAGAACCTCAGTAAATTCAAAAATATTGAAATGCTACCAACCAACTTCTCAGATCACAAAGGTATAAAACTAGAAATAAATTTTAGAAAGAAATCAAAAAGGCTCACAAATACATGGAGACTTAACAACATTCTCCTAATGAATCAATGGGTTAATGACAAAATCAAAACAGAAATCAAAGAATATATGGAGACTAATGACAACAACACAAAGCCACAACTTCTGTGGGATGCAGTGAAGGCAGTTCTAAGAGGGAAGTATATTGCAATCCGGCCTATTTAAAGAAGGAAGAACATTCCCAAATGAACAGTCTAAGGACACAATTATTGAAATTGGAAAAAGAAGAACAAATGAGGCCCAAAGTCACCAGAAGGAGAGACATAATAAAGATCAGAGAAGAAATAAATAAAATTGAGAATAAAACAATAGAAAAAATCAATGAAACAAAAAGCTGGTTCTTTGAAAAAATAAACAAAATAGATAAACCCCTAGCAAGACTTATTAAGAGAAAAAGAGAATCTACACACATAAACAGAATCAGAAATGAGGAAGGAAAAATAACGACGGACCCGACAGAAATACAAAGAATTATAAGAGAATATTACGAGCATCTATATGCCAACAAGCTCCAAAACCTGGAATAAATGGACAACTTCTTAGAAAAATACAGTCTTCCAAGACTGACCAAGCAGGAAACAGAAAAACTAAACAGACCAATCACCAGCAAAGATATTGAATCGGTAATCAAAAAACTACCCAAGAACAAAACCCCCAGACCTGATGGATTCACCTCTGAATTCTACCAGACATATACAAAAGAAATAACACCCATTCTCCTTAAAGTTTTCCAAAAAATAGAAGAGGAGGGAATACTTCCAAACTCTTTCTATGAAGCCAGCATCACTCTAATACCAAAACCAGGGAAAGACCTCACTAAAAAAGAAAATTACAGACCAATATCCCTGATGAATGCAGATGCAAAAATACTCAACAAAATATTAGCAAACCGAATTCAAAAATACATCAAGAGGATCATACACCGTGATCAAGTGGGATTCATCCCAGGGATGCAAGGATGTTACAACCTTCGAAAATCCATCAACATCATCCATCACATCAATAAAAAGAACAAAAACCACATGATCATCTCAATAGATGCTGAAAAAGCATTTGACAAAATTCAGCATCCATTCATGATTAAAACTCTCAACAGAAAGGGTATAGACGGCAAGTACCTCAACATCATAAAGGCCATATATGACAAACCCACAGCTAACATAAAACTTAATAGCGAAAAGCTGAAAGCTTTTCATCTAAGACAGGGAACAAGATAGGGGTGCCCACTCTCTCCACTGTTATTCAACATAGTACTGGAGGTCCTAGCCACGGCAATCAGACAAAGCAAAGACATACAAGGCATCCAGATTGGTAAAAAAGAAGTCAAATTTTCACTATTTGCAGATGACATGATACTGTACATAAAAAACCCTAAAGACTCCACTCCAAAACTACTAGAACTAATATCTGAATTCAGCAAAGTTGCAGGATATAAAATTAAAACACAGAAATCTGTTGCTTTCCTATACACTGATGATGAACTAACAGAAAGAGAAATCAGAAAAACAATTCCATTCACAATTGCATCTAAAAGAATAAAATACCCTGGGAATAAACCTAACGAAGGAAGTGAAAGACCTGTACTCTGAAAACTACAAGACACTCCTAGGAGAAATTAAGGAAGACACTAACAAATGGAAATGCATCCCATGCTCTTGGCTAGGAAGAATAAATATTGTCAAAATGGCTATACTACCTAAAGCAATCTATAGATTCAATGCAATCCCTATCAAACTACCAACAGCTTTCTTTAATGAACTGGAACAAATAATTCTAAAATTCATAAGTAACCAGAAAAGACCCCGAATAGCCAAAGCAATCCTGAGAAGGAGGAATCAAACAGGGGGAATTACGCTCCCTGACTTCAAGCTCTACTACAAAGCCACAGTAATCAAGACAATTTGGTACTGGCACAAAAACAGACCCACAGACCAGTGAAACAGAATAGAAAATCCAAACATTAACCCAAACACCTACAGTCAATTAATATTTGATAAAGGAGCCTTGGATATACAATGGGGAGATGACAGCCACTTCAGCAGCTGGTGTTGGAAAAACTGGACAGCTACATGTAAGAGAATGAAACTGGACTACTGTCTAACCATATACAAAGGTAAACTCAAGGTGGATCAAAGACCTGAATGTAAGTCATGAAACCATAAAACTCTTAGAAAAAAATATAGGCAAAAATCTCTTGGACATAAACATGAGCGACTACTTCATGAACATATCCCCCCCGGCAAGGGAAACAAAAGCAAAAATGAACAAATGGGACTATATCAAGTTGAAAAGCTTCTGTACAGCAAAGGACACCATCAGTAGAATAAAAAGACATCCTACAATATGGGAAAATATATTCATAAATGATGTATCTGATAAGGGGTTGACATCCAAAATATACAAAGAACTCATGCACCTTAACAAACAGAAAGCAAATAACCCAATTAAGAAATGGGCAGAGGACATGAATAGACACTTCTCTAAAGAAGAAATTCACATGGCCAACAGGCACATGAAAAGATGCTCCACATCACTAATCATCATAGAAATGCAGATTAAAACTACAATGAGATATCACCTCACACCAGTGAGGATGGCCAACATCCAAACACAAACAACAACAAATGTTGGCGAGGATGTGGAGAAAAGGGAACCCTCCTACACTGCTGGTGGGAATGCAAATTAGTTCAACCATTGTGGAAAGCAGTATGGAGGTTCCTCAAAAACTCAAAATAGAAATACCATTTGACCCAGGAATCCCACTCCTAGGAATTTACCCTAAGAATGCAGCAGCCCAGATTGAGAAAGACAGATGCACCCCTATGTTTATTGCAGCACTATTTACAATAGCCAAGAAATGGAAGCAACCTAAGTGTCCATCAGTAGATGAATGGATTAAGAAGATGTGGTACATATACACAATGGAATATTATTCAGCCGTAAGAAGAAAACAAATCCTACCATTTGCAACAACATGGATGGAGTTAGAGGGTATTTTGCTCAGTGAAATAAGCCAAGCCAAAAAGGACAAGTATCAAATGATCTCCCTCATATGTGGAGTATAAGAACAAAGAAAAAA
>JAQQAC010019204.1:0-10090 GCA_029783875.1 Phataginus tricuspis
TTGTTGTTGTTGTTGTTGTTTCTTTTATGTGTTGCTGCTTTTTATTTTTCTTTCTTTTCTTTTCCTTTTTCTCTCTTTTTACTTTTTTTATTAGTAGAAGTATTTTTTTTCTTCTCTTTGTTTTCTTTTTTTTCTTTTCTCTCCTCTCTTCTCTTTCCTTTTTAAAGTCATAAAGAGCCCAGCGGATATACGTGACAACTACCAACAGCTAATTCTATAGTCATGAGAAGACATAAGAATATGATACAGACAAACCTCCAGACAAACACCACACCAGAGAAAGAATCTGAAGGAATCGACATGCATAGTCTTCCAGAAAAAGAATTCAGGATGAAAGTCATAGCAATGCTGACGGATCTACAGAAAAATGTGCAAGAGCTGAGGGAGGAAGAGAGGGAAGTGAGTAAAGACAATGCAGAAATGAGACAAGCCATTGACGGGCTCAACAGCAGATTGAATCAGGTTCAAGACACGATCAAGGAATTGCAAGATAGGGACCAGGAATACAAAGAAGCTGAGGCAGAGAGAGATAAAAGGATCTCTAAGAATGAAAGAATATTAAGAAAACTATGTGACCAATTCAAACGGAACAATATTCTCATAATAGGAGTACCACAGGAAGAAGAGAGAGAAAAAGGGATAGAAAGTGTCTTTGAAGAAATAATTGCTGAAAACTTCCCCACGCTGGGGAAGGAAATAGTCTCACAGTCCTCGGAAGCCCACAGATCTCCCAACACAAGGGACCCAAGGAAGACAACACCAAGACACATAATAATCAAGACGGCAAAGATCAAAGATAAGGACAGAGTATTAAAGGCAGCTAGAGAGAGAAAAAAGATCACCTACAAAGGAAAACACATCAGACTGTCATAAGACTTCTCAACAGAAACCTTACAGGCCAGAAGAGAATGGCATGATATATTTAACGTAATGAAACAGAAGGGCCTTGAACCAAGAAATTGTATCCAGCACGATTGTCATTTAAATATGACGGAGGGATTAAACAATTTCAAGACAAAAGAAAGTTGAGAGAGTTTGCCTCTCATAAACCACCACTACAGGATATCTTAAACAGACTGCTCTAGAGGGAAATACCCCTAAGGATAAAAAGATGTCACCAGAGAAAATAAAATCATAGCAAAGAAAGCAGACTATCCAAATACCAACTAAAGGCAAAGAATAAAACACCTAATATATAAAGAAAGGAGGAGGAAGAATGGGAAGGGAGAGATAAAGAAAGATCAGACGGTGTTCACAATAACTTAACAAGAAAGTTAAGTTAGATTCTCAGATAGTAAAGAAGCAACCCTTGAACCTTTGGTAACCACGAATCTAAAACCAGCAGTGGCAATAAGTACATATCTATCAATAATCACCCTAAATGTAAATGGACTGAATGCACCAATCAAAAGACACAGAGTAACAGAGTGGATAAAAAAGCAAGACCCATCTATATGCTGCTTACAAGAGACTCACCTCAAACCCAAAGATATACACAGACTAAAAGTGAAGGGATGGAAAAAAATATTTCAAGCAAACAACAAAGAGAAAAAAGCAGGTGTTGCAGTACTTGTATCAGATAAAATAGACTTCAAAACGAAGAAAGTAGCAAGAGATAAAGACGGACATTACATAATGATAAAGGGGTCAGTCCAACAAGAAGATATAACCATTATAAATATATATGAACCCAACACAGGAGCATCAGCATATGTGAAACAAATACTAACAGAAGCGAAGGAGGAAATAGACAGCAATGCAATTATTCTAGGACACTTTAACACGCCACTCACTCCAAAGGATAGGTCAACCAGGCAGAGGATAAGTAAAGACACAGAGGCACTGAACAACACACTAGAACAGATGGACCTAACAGATATCTACAGAACTCTGCACCCAAAAGCAGCAGGATACACATTCTTCTCAAGTGCACATGGAACATTTTCCAGAATAGACGACATACTAGGCCACAAAAAGGACCTCACTAAATTCAAAAATATTGAAATCCTACCAACCAACTTCTTAGATCACAAAGGTATAAAACTAGAAATAAATTTCAGAAAGAAATCAAAAAGGCTCACAAAGACATGGAGACTTAACAACATTCTCCTAATGAATCAATGGGTTAACGACCAAATCAAAACATAAATCAAAGAATATATGGAGACTAATGACAACAACAACACAAAGCCACAACTTCTGTGGGACGCAGCGAAGGCAGTCTTAAGAGGAAAGTACATTGCAATCCAGGCCCATTTAAAGAAGGAAGAACATTCCCAAATGAACAGTCTAAAGACGCAATTACTGAAATTAGAAACAGAAGAACAAATGAGGCCCAAAGTCACCAGAAAGAGGGATATAATAAAGATCAGAGAATGAATAAATAAAATTGAGAAGAATAAAACAATAGAAAAAAATCAGTGAAACCAAAAGCTAGTTCTTTGAAAAAAACTAAACAAAATAGATAAACCCCTTGCCAGACTCATTAAGAGAAAAAGAGAATCTACACACATAAACAGAATCACAAATGAGAAAGGAAAAATAACGACGGACCCCACAGAAATACAAAGAATTATAAGAGAATATTACGAGCATCTATATGCCAACAAGATGGAAAATCTAGAAGAAATGGACAACTTCTTAGAAAAATACAGCCTTCCAAGATTCACCAAGCAGGAAACAGCAAAACTAAACAGACCAATCACCAGCAATGAAATTGAATCGGTAATCAAAAAACTACCCAAGAACAAAAGCCCTGGACCTGATGGATTCACCTCTGAATTCTACCAGACATATAGAGAAGAAATAACACCCATTCTCCTTAAAGTTTTTCAAAAAATAGAAGAGGAGGGAATACTTCCAAACTCTTTCTATGAAGCCAGCATCACTCTAATACCAAAACCGGGCAAAGACCTCACTAAAAAAGAAAATTACAGACCAATATCCCTGATGAACGTAGATGCAAAAATACTCAACAAAATATTGGCAAACCAAATTCAAAAATACATCAAGAGGATCATACACCATGATCAAGTGGGATTCATCCCAGGGATGCAAGGATGGTACACATTCGAAAATCCATCAACATCATCCATCACATCAATAAAAAGAAGAACAAAAACCACATGATCATCTCCATAGATGCTGAAAAAGCATTTGACAAAATTCAGCATCCATTCATGATTAAAACTCTCAACAGAATGGGTATAGATGGCAAGTACCTCAACATCATAAAGGCTATATATGACAAACCCACAGCTAACATCATACTTAATAGCGAGAAGCTGAA
The DNA here is from genome assembly GCA_029783875.1 of Phataginus tricuspis. Taxonomy (NCBI): domain Eukaryota; kingdom Metazoa; phylum Chordata; class Mammalia; order Pholidota; family Manidae; genus Phataginus; species Phataginus tricuspis. The sequence continues at coordinate 3,290 of JAQQAC010019204.1, forward strand.
AGCTTTTCATCTAAGATCGGGAACAAGACAGGGGTGCCCACTCTCTCCACTGTTATTCAACATAGTACTGGAGGTCCTAGCCACGGCAATCAGACAAAACAAAGACATACAAGGCATCCAGATTGGTAAAGAAGAAGTCAAATTGTCACTATTTGCAGATGATATGATACTGTATATAAAAAAACCCTAAAGACTCCACTCCAAAACTACTAGAACTAATATCTGAATTCAGCAAAGTTGCAGGATATAAAATTAACACACAGAAATCTCTTTCTTTCCTATACACTAATGATGAGCTAACCGAAAGAGAAATCAGAAAAACAATTCCATTTACAATTGCACCTAAAAGAATAAAATACCTAGGAATAAACCTAACGAAAGAAGTGAAAGACCTGTACTCTGAAAACTACAAGACACTCCTAGGAGAAATTAAGGAAGACACTAACAAATGGAAATGCATCCCATGCTCTTGGCTAGGAAGAATAAATATTGTCAAAATGGCAATACTACCTAAAGCAATCTACAGATTCAACGCAATCCCTATCAAACTACCAACAGCTTTCTTCAATGAACTGGAACAAATAATTCTAAAATTCATATGGAACCAGAAAAGACCCCGAATAGCCAAAGCAGTCCTGAGAAGGAGGAATCAAACAGGGGGAATTACGCTCCCTGACTTCAAGCTCTACTACAAAGCCACAGTAATCAAGACAGTTTGGTACTGGCACAAAAACAGACCCACAGACCAGTGGAACAGAATAGAAAATCCAAACATTAACCCAAACACCTACAGTCAATTAATATTTGACAAAGGAGCCCTGGATATACAATGGGGAGATGACAGCCTCTTCAGCAGCTGGTGTTGGAAAAACTGGACAGCTACATGTAAGAGAATGAAACTGGACTACTGTCTAACCCCATACACAAAGGTAAACTCAAGGTGGATCAAAGACCTGAATGTAAATCATGAAACCATAAAACTCTTAGAAAAAAACATAGGCAAAAATCTCCTGGACATAAACATGAGCGACTTCTTCATGAACATATCCCCCCGGGCAAGGGAAACAAAAGCAAAAATGAACAAATGGGACTATATCAAGTTGAAAAGCTTCTGCCCAGCAAAGGACACCATCAGTAGAACAGAAAGATATCCTACAATATGGGAAAATATATTCATAAATGATGTATCTGATAAGCGGTTGACATCCAAAATATACAAAGAACTCACGCACCTTAACAAACAAAAAGCAAATAACCCAATTAAGAAATGGGCACAGGACATGAATAGACACTTCTCTAAAGAAGAAATTCAGATGGCCAACAGGCACATGAAAAAATCCTCCACATCGCTAATCATCAGAGAAATGCAGATTAAAACCACAATGAGATATCACCTCACACCGGTGAGGATGGCCAACATCCAAAACACAAACAACAACAAATGTTGGCGAGGATGTGGAGAGAGGGGAACCCTCCTACATTGCTGGTGGGAATGCAAATTAGTTCAACCATTGTGGAAAGCAGTATGGAGGTTCCTCAAAAAACTCAAAATAGAAATACCATTTGACCCAGGAATCCCACTCCTAGGAATTTACCCCAAGAATGCAGCAGCTCAGTTTGATAAAGACAGATGCACCCCTATGTTTATTGCAGCACTATTTACAATAGCCAAGAAATGGAAGCAACCTAAGTGCCCATCAGTAGATGAATGGATTAAGAAGATGTGGTACATATACACAATGGAATATTACACAGCCATAAGAAAAAAAACAAATCCTACCATTTGCAACAACATGGATAGAGCTGGAGGGTATTATGCTCAGTGAAATAAGCCAGGCCGAAAAAGACAAGTACCAAATGATCTCACTCATATGTGGAGTATAAGAACAAAGAAAAAAAAACTGAAGGAACAAAACAGCAGCAGACTCACAGAACCCAAGAACGGACTAATAGTTACCAAAGGGAAAGGGACTGCGGAAGAAGGGTGGGAAGGGAGGGATAAGAGGGTAAAAGGGGCATCACGATTGGCAGACATACGGTGGGGGGGCACGGGGGGACTGTACAGCTCAGAGAGGACAAGTAGTGATTCCCATCTCTGTACGCTGATGGACAGTGACGGTCATAGGGTTGGTGGGGGGGAACCTGATGAAGGGGGTAGTTTAATCATCACAATATTGCTCATGTAATTGTAGGTTAATGATACTAAAATAAAATAAATTGTAAAAAAAAAGATTAAAGAATGCATGGCTGAATATGAGGATTAGAAATAGTAAAACTCAAATTGAGAATCACAGCTAGATATCTTGAGTAAACTAGAATTTTGGATCTAGTCTATGTCCCAATGACTATAGGACTCAGTATAGATAAGGCTGCATTCTTGAAACAATACTTTTTTCTAAAATTACTCTCATTTTTATTAGAAGTAACTAGATTAAGAAAATAATTAATAATTGGCTTGATTATTTGCATAAGTGCAGCAAGAAGATCAATTGATTACATAGGCTTTTTTAAATGTGCTTTGCTGGAACTTTTTATAAGGACCTTTAGATTGGACTTTTAAAAGCTACACAAGGCTAGAAAGCTAAGCTAGACTTGCTATTAGGTTTTGCCTGCAGTACCTGCAGATTTGGGTGAATTCTTCTCTTCTTGAGGTCTTCAAGACATTCTGAGGTTCCTGCACTTGCCAGGAAGTGACTTTCTTTACTCACTTGATAAGGCTGCTGGGAATTTTGTAAGCAAGGTACTAGGCCAGTTTTTCTAAGGGGCTCTGTTGGCTCTATGAAGTCAACTTCAGTTCTTTAAAGCTGTCTATTAACATGAGTTTACACACGTGTCTCTCAGGAATAGTATTCTAGTCAAAGTCTCGGTAATATAACCAGTGTTTTTAATTGGTCTTTTTACAAGGAAAGCAGATTCTTATTGAACTTATGCAAACAAACATACTGCTATGAAATATAAAATTAGTTACTGAGAGTTGTTAAATTCTGGAGGGATCAGGTAGAGAGGAAGATAAATGTTTCAATTCTGCTTACAAAGGTATTGTCATTTACTAAACTGTTGTCAGCTTAAGAGAAAAAGCTTAAAACACTTTATCAGTAACACTTGAAACAAAAAGCCACAAAATTATTTTCTTTAGTTTACTTAATTCTATGTAAATACTTGTTCTGCTGAAATATAGTTCTTTACTAGTTTAGGAGTAATAAAAAAGTGACTATAAATGAAAAAGGACTGTAAATGAGAGTGGCTAAAGATCTGACAGAGAACTTACCACAAGACAGTTGACATAAGGAAATTTGGATATTTTTGCAACACAAAATATCTAGCAACAAAGTTTAGCATCATTCTCTTTGGCAGTGTTTTCTAGGTAATCAAGCAGGTATTATATATCAGACAAATAAGCTAAATTAGCTAAATATCTTTAATGAGAAAAAATTTCTCCGACATGTTCCAGGGACTCTCTGGAAAATATTAGAGTTACAGGTAAAAGTACTTTTTTTGATTTTGATTTTGGAAATTTGTCAGAAGAAAGTTTCTTTGGTACTTGCTTAAATAGGATTATAAGTATTTAACTAGAATGACAATAAAAAGGCTTAAGTGCAAATACACATTACTCAGTTGTTAACACTTGGCTTACAGTCTTTTTAATATGAAGATTTCATTGTTTTTTAAATACTCAGAGAACTCATTGAGACTTTAAGCATGAGAAACTGCTTTGATAAAACAATTAGAAAGTTTTTTGCAATTTGTGAACATTGAGCAGGCTGAAAGTCTGACAACTTTGTCTTTTAACTGAAAACAAAACTCTAATCTTGCTGTGCACTTGATATCAAGACTCACTTGCTTTAATTTCACATGGCATGACTATCAACTTCTACAAACTTTTTACAACTTTTTTTTACATTTAGAGTTTTTTTAAATACTTTAGAAGTTACATTCTTTTACTCTCAACAAAATGAATTTTTACTCATTATACTTTTTTTATTAAACATATCTTTTTCTAGCAAGCAGAGATGTCTTCTTTATTATATTAAGTAGTTTTAATTAGAACTTAAAACATTAGGTACTTTAACTTTCAATGAACACTGAAAAATAGGCTATTGTAAACTGTAACACAAGCATTCTTTAGATTGATACATTTATGAACACTTTTTATCATTTCTGGAAATGTGCCTTACAGCACAATTTTTACTGAGCACAAAACATCTTTATATAACTTAGCAAAAGTCTAAGAATTTTGGTTACCACAAAAATTCTTAGGCTGTTTGCAGACATACACACTGTAACACTTTATAACACACAATTATTAAGATGTTTACTTGCTATACTTAGTTTACTCAGAACTGTGCTAGATTACTCATGAAACTTTTACTTATTACATTACACAGAGTTAAGCTTAAACAATTTTCTTGAAAGATTTAACAGATAACATCAACTGAAATGACTCTAGGTGAACAGGCAGCTGATAACTATAGGACATGTCTATTTCAGTTCAACTTAAATTAGCATTAATGCTTAATATTTTTTATTAGAATTTTCTGGAAGTTTTAGAATGCCTAATTTTCACAAGCGCTTGTTTTTAAATTACTATCCGGAGGTAGAAAAACATTTTTCTTTACACACTTAGACACAGAAACATACAGATTGAGATGCAATGACTACAGTTAGCAACACTTTTCATAAAAGAACATACATAGACAAACTGATATAAAGATACTGGTATTTAATTGTAGAGCTCACTAGTGGCAAAAGGCCAGTAGTGATGGGGCTGATTCCCCCCCCTCCCGCGTCTGGGGGACCAGTGGCTCGCAGTGGCAAGCGGCAGAGGTAGACTGCTCTCTCTGAACCCTTTGTCTGGTACAGGGCCGGCTTCTTACTGGAGCGCCTCTGCCCTCCACTCTCGGAGCAGCTTCTGCTTCCCTGGTGGGGGATGGTTGTGTCTTTCTCTTAACTTCTTTAAAATGGTCTGTAATCAAAGACAATGGAGTAGAAGAATTCTGACTTATTTTTTCTAACAATTCATAATAGAAAGTTATCGACAGACAGCCAAGTATCACAGACAAACAAAAAGCAGAACAAAAGATGCCCAAGGGCATCCGAAGACAAAATTGAAAGTGGGACTACGGTGACGGCGGGAGCGACCTGCCTTGTCTCTTCAAAGACAAAACAAATTAGGGGCACTCTGTCCCCTTCAAATGGGCCTGGACTCTCTTCTAGGGCACCTTCAAATGGGCCTGGAATCTCTTCCAGGGCACCTTCAAATGGGGGCCTGGAACGTCTTCTAAGACTCTCGATCGGTGACCGTCAATGGCACGTCTGCCTAGGTCTTATACCGATCTCTTCATATTCATATTCATATTGGGCTCTTCTCAGAAAAATGAAAGAGTGCAGCTCAACACACAACACAAACAATAGACACAAAGCAAAGCTTTCGTCACTCTCACACAAAGTTCTTACCGGCTGGCTCGGACCCTCCGGGTCGGGAGTCCTGGGGGTCTTGGGGATCCCGAAAGAGCCCCCAAATGTTGTGCCCAAGCGACGAGTCCCCGAGGGACTACTAAGGAGCCGATTCCAATGTAAACACAAAAGGGTCTTTTATTTCAAGCTCGAGCTTGAATTCACACTCTTCACTGATGCAGCGAGTCAGGAATGTGAGCCCCGAGCTCAAGTTAGGCAAGAGTTTTATACATTAGAAGCTCTAGAAGAGGAGATTCTAACTTAGCATAAATTGAAGATTTTAGAAGTTAAACAATTGTTATTAACTAAGTTCGGCTGGCTTGACTGTAATGATGTAACTTGCAAAGTATGTTATCTATGGTCAAGTAAGTAGTTGTTAGTTCTCACTAAGGTCTGTTCATGTAAATGAAAGATGCAAACATTCAATTTTAACTAGTAGAAGTATGTTATCTTCAAGTAGCAGAAGCATTGCTAGGGGAACCATTTAAGGTGAAAGTCTACAGGCCCTGGTAGCCATTTGTCTGTGTTCTTAAGGCATGTACATCATATGCCTGGAGCATTGAGCACAGATGGCCGACCTTGAGATAAGACTTTCTTGCCTTCTTGTGCTCAAGAGACTTCAAGATTTCTTCCCGCCTAGTTTAGGCCTCACTGGGAGATTAAGTATAAAGAACAAAGTCAGCCTTGTTCTGTCTTTCACTTAGGTTCACATAGTTATATTTGTTAAAAAAAAAAAGCTTCTCTTCTGCTCATTCTAGAGTCTCACAGATAAAAATAGACTATTATGCTTTTTTAATGAAAAACAGTTGTAGTTTACTGGGAATTATGTTGGTTGTTCATCCAATTATTGAAGTCATTGCTTCTTTTGTGCTAGCATTTTGGACAGAAGATAATATTAAGTCCAAACTTTTGTTGTTGTTGTTAACTTTTTTCCTTGTTCTCATTATTCTCCTTCAACATTGTCATCCTTGCTCTTTCTTTGAATGTTCATTATTGTTATCTTAAAGTAGTATGTTCATGCAATAATATGTTAACTGTTTTATTTTACTCAAGAGTCACAGTAAGATTTCCACATGGGACTTAAATAGTAAAAGAACATTGTCTTTTGATGTTAATCACACTAAATTATAGTTGAATTCTTAATAGTTTAAGCATTTACTAAAACATGACTGATAGTATTTCCTGGTATGATACCAGGAAAAAAAATATCCTATGGTTTTATAATGTTACTCATATCCTACATACAGTCAGTATTTTTAATGAAGTAATTTCATGATTTTAGTCTTTATAATTGTACAAATGTTTAAATATGGTCCACCTGATATCTGGTCTTAGGCTAACCTTTTC
>JAQQAC010019209.1:0-27121 GCA_029783875.1 Phataginus tricuspis
TCCTCCTCCCTGACCACCTGCCGGATGATGCCGCCTAGATGTCCCCTGGTCCCAGCCACCTCTGTCTTCTCCAGTGCAGTCAAGAGTGACTTGCGGTCATATTTGGTACCTTCCTTCCCTTCCTCCCCACTGAATCTGCCCCTTCCTCTCCCATCCAGATAACCCCTGGGATAACCCCTGCTGCCTCCGGGCAGCTGCTCCTGGCCCCTCTGGGAGAGGCAAGAGCCCCCTTCTGCCTCTGCACAGAGGTTGCTCCCCTGAATGGGTAGCAAATGGGGCTGATCTTTCTTGACAAGCCTGGGTTTCCAACAACCGCAGGCTTGGCCTCTGTCCCGAGCAGGCGCGCGCACACAGGCCCCTCAGAAAGCTCTGAGGAAGGGACTGGCCCTGCAGTCGGCTCGTCCTAACTTCCGCATGTTTCTGTTTCCTCGCTGCCTCAAAACACAAAGGCCAGTGTTCCTGTTTGGGGACAGTGACGGAGGCGGCTGCTGCGAGACTGCAGAACACGTCCTGCTGGGATCTTGGGAAGAAGTGTGCTGACAGCGGAGAGCCGGGCAGGCGGCCTCAGGGGCAAGGAGGGCAGGTTTAAATTCTGGGCTTTGAGGCCCCAAGACGTGGATTGCGACCCTCAGAAGCTGTTCTGTCATAAGAAATAACCTTGGATGCCAGCCAGTTGGAGCCCTAACACTTCCTACTGGAGCAGAGGGGAGAAGAGGAGATGCCAGGCCAGCCCTGACACTGAGCTGGAGGCCCTGCGTCTGCAGCCGTGGGCTAGTCTGCCGTCCTCCCCGTGCAGCATCCGGTGGGAGGCTGGGGACGTCCAGCACTCTGTGTGGGGCAGGGATCTGATATCCTGCCCTCCCTCAGGGTGCCCCTTGGCTTCCCCAGCGACCCACCCATTCCCTCATGCCCAGTCACCCCTAGAGCTTTAATCGCTGCCCCTTTCTCCTCCTGGCGCTGCCCGCCCCACACCCCCTCCCAATCCAAACTCCCCGAGAGCCGCTGTTCCTGCTGCTCTAAGGCTCTTTGTGAGGCTACAGTAATTCCACCAAAGTGATTCATTCTTTTCTGAGTGACCCACTGGCTTGATCCTTCCAGGGTGCATTTGCATTTCAAGTAGAGTTTGTACAAGCAGAATTAAGCATTAATTAGTAGAATGAAGGGGCAATTATTGGTAGGAGTGGGGCAGACTTTCCCAGGCCCTTCCCTGCTAACCTCTCCCCTCCTCCAGAGCGAGAGCCCACTTCCCCACCAGGCAGCGAGGGGGGCACTGAATGTGCCAAGGGACCCCTGCATCAGGAGGGAGGTTGAAGGGCAATGGTCTCCAGATGTTTTGATTTCCTTCACCAATTGAAAAGTTTTTATGGGGGAACCTAAAATTGTCCACTTTCTATTTTCCCAAGGTTTTTTATTATCGTTGATTTCCTAACACCATCATTTCACAACACCAGAAGACGGAAGAGGTCATATCAGACAGTCTTACAAGTGGATTAGATTCAGCTTTCTAAAAACATACAACATTGTTTTAGGTTTTTGTTTTGCTACAGATTGGTGGAAACCTCATGGTGGGGCTGGCTTTGAGAACCCCAGCCTGGCTGGCCCCTAAGGCCCTTCCCAACTCTGAAACACTACAGCTTTCAAACAGTATGGTCCGGTTGCATTAAAGGTGCATTTTCAAATGTTAATAATTAATGGTAATGTTAATTTATCATAGTTTCACATAACATGCTCTTATGGAAATGGCCCCAGAAGAGAGGATGGCAGAGATTGAGGGTAGAGTGTAAAGGAAGTAGGGAGCAAGTGAGGGCTGCAGCCAGCTTCCCAGGACCCTGGGGAAGATTCTTGGGCTGCAGGAAGCAATCTGATAGTCCTGTCCCAGACTTGTGTGTGTGTGTGTACGTGTATGTGCACATGTGCGTGTGCGTACAACAGTGGAATATGTGAGCGTAGCACCTGACTTTGGTGTGACCCCCCACTCCAAAGTCTCACCCCTCAGGTGCTCCTCTGTGGCCTGGCTTCATGAACAAGTGCTGGTCTGCTGGCAACCCCTGCGCATGCCTCTCGCCTGACCCCCAGTCTAAAGACATGGCACAAGAAAGGCAAACGTTTGGGAATGTGGGGAGATAGTGGGAGACGCCAACACCAGGGAAGGACGAGGCCCTGGCTCTCTAGGGATGGATACAAGGCACCATAGCCTGCTTCCCAGGTCTCCTCAGCCTGACCTGGGGGCTGTGCTCACAGTTTTTCTTATTACTGTTGCAGGTGTGTGTGGCTGCTGTGGCGCCCTACGCCCCAGGTACAAAAGGCTTGTTGACAACATCTTCCCTGAGGATCCCGAGGTGGGTCACATCTCCGGCTGGCATCCCTTCTCATCATCTCACCCCATCCAGGGCCCTGAGGGCTCCTGCAAGGAGAAGGCAGGCCCCAGGCCCCTGTCACCGGACCTGCTCAGACAAAAGGAGACCATGGCATGTGCACATACACGGGCAGTGGGCAGAGGCTGTCAGGGGCCTGAAGCCCGAGGAGAGTTGGCTCCCTCTGGAGCCAGATCTGCAGAGGCTCTGGAATTTGCTTTGGCCATTGCTGCACAACCGAGACGTCTTTCTCACTCATGTCTCTCTGGGTGATAGTTCCTTGAGCGCTGACCCTCTTGATGGTTCTATTTCCCTGCTGTTTGGGGCAAGCACCTCCCTTCTTGTGTTTTAGCTCAGCAGTGCGTGGCTTCTCCGTGGCTCCCTCTGGTAGGTGCCGGTGTCTGGATGTGCACACCTAGGAGGCCCAGCCTCTTGGCGTCCAAGCCGTCACCTCACTGCCGGGCTATGTTACGGGTTGCATGGCTTTGGAAATGTCAGGATCTCATGTACTTGACCTGCTCTCTGGGAATCAATGGCCTCTTCTTGGTAGGCAGTGGGAGGGACACATCCTAGCATCCTTTGGAGACTTCCCGAAGGGCCGCAGAGCCGCTGCTTCCTCTTCATGACTGGGTGCTGGACACCCGGCATGTTTTAATTCTGAGTCAGTGAAGGTTTGTCCTTCACTCATACACACACACACACACACACACACACACGTATGTATACACACACCTACACACATACATATATGTATATGTACATGTACATATGTGCACCCATATATACATACATATATATGTTTATTTCACTTACTATTTTTATTTATAGCTAGCATGCTTAGTTATGAGTTCCTGGAGGGCAGGAACTATAATCATCTGTGTATCACTGAAGCCTGCATGTTGCCTGTAGCATACATAATGGCACTTTGCTGAATGTTGATTAAATTGAATTATGATTTACCTTTAGACTTGAACCCTTTTAGCCATGGTATGGCCACTGTGTACATGAAAGGTCTGTCCTTTGCAGGATGGCCTGGTGAAAACCAACATGGAGAAGCTGACCTTCTATGCCCTCTCAGCTCCAGAAAAGCTAGATCGCATTGGCGCCTACCTCTCTGAGAGGCTCATCCGTGACGTAGGTCGTCATCGATATGGGTAAGTAATACAGGAAAGTGAGAGAGAGATTTTTAGAAACTTTTATTTTTAAGGCAGGAATAGTGTCCTTGTGCGACTATGGCAGTTGACTGGATTATTGAACAGACTGAGAAAGTGGGGACCGGCACTGAGGGTGGGTCCGTGTGTTCTTCCAAAGGCAGGGCGAAATTGGTGCTGTTGCCAGGAGGGGAAGAAGGGGCTGTTGGCATCCCTGTTAGCAGCCATTTACCCTTTGGGTCTCTATCAAGAAGCCCTCCTACACAGCCTGGGGCCTTGGAAAGTCAGTCCTACCCAGAGTTGAGTGTGTGTTGCTTTCACAAGGGAAGCCAGAGTGTGTTTGCTGCCTTACCATCGCACCGCGGAGCAAGGCTGAGCGTGAAGAGAAGCTAAGATGTCCCTGGGATATTTGTGATGGGTGGGCGGAGGTGTAGGTGGAGGGCAGTTGTTCCCAAGTCCCCTGGGTTCTGTTCACCACTAAGCCTTTTGTATCCACCCTCTACTTCCCTTGGCTTTACTTTTCTCCTGGTGCAGACTCCAGATTTTGGCAGGCGCCTTAGAAATTATCTCTCTGCTTCCCGTCTTTCCTGTCCTTCCAGGTTAATCATGCCAGCTATCACCTTCAACACACAGACCTGAAGGTCTATTTTCCTGGCTCCTTTAGAATAAAATCCAAGTTCCTCAGCTTGACTTTTGGAGTTTCTACAACCTGCCCCCAACTTGCCATTCCACCCAGCCACACCCTCCACACTGCCATGCCTGCTCTAGACCCGCTGCCCACCGACTGGCTGACCATCCCCCCTGGCGCTCTGGTTTCCGCACCTCTGGGCCTTGCGGCATCCTCTCCCCTTAACTCCTTTCCTGGGCCTCCACCACTGCCCAGCAGCCCTACTAACTGCCAAGGCCTCTTGCTCCTGGGAGGAAGATGGAGCAAGAACTAGAGTGAAAATGTTAGGCCTGTGCTGATGGGGGTAGATGTCCACACCTCTACAGGACCCACCAGCAAAGCTGAACCCAAGCTGTCCCTGGGGTAAAAGCAAGACCGAAAACAACATGTTTCTATCATTTTATATAATAAAATAAGGTTACACACTCAGTAAAAAGGGATGAATATACTGTGCGTACTGATTATATAAATCACCTTGACAAATTGTCAAGCATGTTCAAGCAAGCAAAAATGACTTTATCCTAGATTGAACCTAAAACTAATACACTAGCAGTAACATTAACATTTAATACTGATTTTAGCTCTGTTCTCTGCAGTGGTGGTTCTTTCAGTAAAAATGTCTTGTAACCACCACTTAGAATCATTCCACTGCCCTTAGAACTGCAATTCAAAACTGGTATCATTCTGTTAAAAATAGCCATTGCAGCCTCTAAGTCTTTAAAGGCTTGAAGGCTTCACCAGGGGCTTTAATCATAAACATTTTGAGAAGAAAAATCTGTTAGGTCCGATCTCCTATTCTCCCTCCTTGCCCTCCCTCTTTCCCTACACAGTGCCGCAGTCTTCATTATTATCTTCCTGCTGGTGGCTTTGGAAGAGCAGAACACTCCCATGCAGACAGCCCGCGAGGCTGTCTCCCTGTTCATCAACCATGTGTCTTTATTTATGGTTTGACTGGATGGAAGGAAACCTTAGGTCGGGCCTGGCAGCAGAGCCAACTTCATCTGCCCCACTGCCTCCCTGCGTCATTGCCCCATTCCAATTATATGTGAATTCTGTCTTTTTATGTGTTTATCATCGGGGGCGATAAGCAGATATGGGCAGAGAGAGGATAAAGTGCGAGTTTCAAGGTCTTTTTCATCGGCGTGGACTCTGATGTGCAGTGACGTGCAGAGCAGCAAGAAGCCAGAGATATTGCAGGTTCCTGCTAGATAAGGAGGTTCATCCTTCCCTCCCTTGGCTGAGGCCGACCTATTCTGGGGCTTCTAAAACCCAGAGGTCTCTTCCCAGGAGTGGGGCTGAGAACACTCCAGCTGCCCAGGACAGGTGGTGGTTTGTCAAGGCCAGTGCCCCTAGGCCCTGACCGGTCCTGCTAAAGCTGCCCCCTCCCTCCTGCCTGCTGGCCCTCATCTCTGACCCTGGATCTGCCTTTCTTCTCCAGCCAAGTGTGCTTCCCAGACAGTCACGCTCCTTCCTCCCGGCCTGGAGGCTCAGCCCTCCTTGGCCCCTAGGGCCGCTTCTGACTGAGCCCAGGGTGTTCAGGCAGCACCAGCTTGGATTCTGGAATTCAGTACAAGATGCTTCTTGCCTCACGCCTAAGCACCAGGCCCTCTGTGCATTTTCCTCGGTTGTTACAACTCACCTTCTGCCTTGACCCTTGACCCTGAGTTCCTGTTGTTGTAATGTCCTCTCCTGGTGTCAGTTCCGGCCGAATGTCCTCTCCTGGTGTCAGTTGCTGTCCATGAACCACAGTCCATCCCAAAGCCCTTGGGTTCTGCCCCCCTCACCTGCTGGGAAGGTCTGCTAGTACATTCTGGACCCTTGATCGTCACCTGCTGCCCTTGCCTGTAACCTGCTCTTGCCTTCTCCTCGGCCCCTGCTGTGGGCTAGTGCTCACCCGCTCCTTCCTGCCCAGACTGCTTCAAGTACTCAGGCCAGTTCAGCTTCCCAGACCTACTACTACTTTGGACTCCTTCCAGACACCGAGCCCAGATCGGATCTTTCCTGAGGCCAACCTGTCTGGCCCTAGTCCTGTTGAGTGGACATCACCCTATTCTGCTTGGGAGTATAAGCCTAACAATAGGACATACCTGGACATATGGTAAGCTAGGGCCAATGGAGAGAGCACTGGACTCGGAGCTTCCAAGGTCCTGTTGACTTCTGATCTTCTATGATATTTTGAAAACTTCAAGTTTGTAATTACAGTCTTTCCAGCCTTAGTATTGAGATCCCAGATGGGGCATGGAATGGTAGTGTATTCAAAGCTCTAGGCCTTAAACCTCTTTACTTTTTAGTTTTATTTCTACCATAATTTTCACTTCCCATCAAAATTTCCACCTGCAGTCAGTAGCCAGTTTTTTTGTTTTTTTTTTCTAGCCAAGGATGGTTTTTTCCTTATCAGGATTTTCTGGGAATTTTTTACAGGAAAAGGAAGCAGCAATCTAAGCTCTGGGTTTGGAAGGCCTTCTAGTTTCTTCTCTTGCCAAACCCCACCTACCCCTTCCTTTCCCTCATTTAAACTCTGTAAAATAATAGTGAAGCCCTTCATGCAGAGGGATACTGGGGTGATTCCTAAGAGAAAAGGATTCCGCTCTGCCTGCCCCCATTTTCCCCCATCCCGTTTGGTTGCCAGAATGTGTCCAGGTTTGTCTGCAGGGAAAGCCTGTCCTCTTTGGAAGGGCCCCAGCCCAGGCTGCTTCCCCAGCCCTGCAGGATTCGGCTGGCTTCACTCGCCTGCAGAATGGACCCGAAACATGCCAGGACTGGGTCTGCAGAGGCTGGCAGGCTTCCTGGACTGTCACATGATGGCCTCTGAAGGGCAAGGCTGTGGTGGCCAGGGACAGCCAGTCCCCCAGAGCTGGAGGAACGGGGCTCCAGTTCACCAAAGGAGCTCAAAACCCCAATGCTGCCTTTGTATTTGCGCCTGACCTGATCCATTTGTGAATATTTAACTATTTAATTATGTTAAATAATAATTTGATAATAGTTGACTCCATTTGTATAGATAGAAATAAGCACTTCCGAAAAGTGGACGGGAAAATTTCAGAGCGGAGAGGCTGTTTTTCTTATGGTTGCTCTGTATAGAAATTAGCTCAAGGGTACCTAAGAAATAGTATCTGATGTAAAAAAAAAAAGACGTTAAAAGCCACCATGACCGCCTTTGCATCTGGCTGGTCCTCAGGCCCACCTCTGCATAACTTTCTTCCTAAGCTGCTTCTCCTCCTTCCCACCAGAGCTCTCTCTCTCCTCCTTTGGAACCCTGTGGGAGGTCATGCGTGATTTTCTTGTAGCCTTTTAGAGGAGACATCTCTATATCTGCATCCATCTGACTCAGGCTTCTTAAACTGAAGGACTTCATCCTCCGCCCGCCTCCCTGCACTCAGTGGGACGGAGCCTTTCCTCAGTGGGCGCTCAACAAACACTTCTTGACTTAGATCAAGTTGTTGTCTCATCTCACTGGGTTGGGCTCAGCATTTGCTCTCTCATGTGTCCTCGTGGTCTTCATCTGCAGAAGGAGGAGCTGGGCGTGTTGTTCTCCAGGCTCCCTTCCTGCTGATTCCTTCTGATTCTCAGCGCTGGGCTCCAGCGGGCACTTGTAGGAATGGCTCTCCAGACCTCTGACAGCCTTGGAAGAGCCTCGTTATCCTGATGTGCCTGGTTGGTCGTTACATGGCCAAACAGGTTGCCCCAGTCGTACGGTGCCGGTGGGAGTGGCGTGGGTGTGAGGCGGGCGGGCAGAACGGTGCTACCTCCCCCAGGTCCGTGTGCATCGCCATGGAGGCGCTGGACCAGCTGCTCATGGCCTGCCACTGCCAGAGCATCAACCTCTTCGTGGAGAGCTTCCTCAAGATGGTGGCCAAGCTGCTGGAGTCGGAGAAGCCCAACCTGCAGATCCTGGGCACCAACTCGGTAAGGAGCCGCCCAGGAGGCCGTGGGGTGAGGGTGGGCAGGCCGGGAGGCGCCTCTCGGGCAGCCTCGCTCCGATTGGTTCGTGTTTGGTTTCTAACCCTGCAAACAACTCACCACTTAGTGTCCTTTGTGTGACTAAAGGGGCATTTCACCTTTTTATTTAAATAAATATGTAATTAACATATTATAATTTATATAAATACGTAATACATAAAATACGTTTTATGATATTTTTTGCCATATTAAGGCATATGATTCAGTGGTTTTAGTATATTCACAGGTTGTGCAACCGTCCCCTCTAAGGTGTTTATCTTTAGATTGGTGATCTTCAAACTTTTCTAGTAATAGATTTTTTTTCCCTTAAATAATTTTAAGTGGGGTCCTGATAGATATAAAAATAGACGAAAAGGGAGCCATTCCTTTGAGGGCAGGAGCTGCCCGGCACCCTCCCAGCTTGGCCTCTGGTTCTACAGGGCAAACTTTGAAAGCCATTCAGCTACGTTTCTTTCAAAGACAGAAGAAGCTGATGTCCCCCAGGACAGAGGCATCAGCTGTGTGGAAGGGTCACAGGGCAGCAGGAAACAGGGCTTAGTTCCACTGTTACCTTGCTGGGTCACCCGAGTGGGTTCTCTTTGATGGGCCTGTCTTTTCGTTGATACCGTGAGGTGATTGATCTCGGTCCATGCTCTGTAGCGTTGGCCTCCGTGCCAATGGCTGCTCCTCTGAGAGAGCGTGGCTTGGGAGAGAAGAGCTCTCAGAGGTGTCAGGAGCCCCCAGCGTCAGTGTATCTTCACATATTTGAATAGCCTGGTTGCTTCCTTGAATTTCTTGCCCTTTCTCCTGTTCCCTCCCCTTCAAGGCAGACTTTCAGCTCTAGGCCTTCAAGCAGCTTGGTGTTAAAAGCCCTGATACGCAGCTATTTTACAGATGTCACAAAAGAAAAGTTTAAGGTTTGCCCTCTTCACATTGCCAACCTGTCTTCTGAATCTGTATTGCATAGGTTGCAACTGCTTTCCTGTTCTATGTAAGACGATTTAACCAGAAGATAGTCCTTCTAGACCAAAAGTAACAACCTATCCTCTTCTCTTTCCTCTCTCGGTGAGCCAGCTGCCTTTGACAGATTACATATACAGTAGCTGGGGGTGAAGGCTTCTGTCAGGTTGCCCTGGCAACAGCATTGGATGCTATCTCACTTGTCCTGTTTAAGATAACTATAGTCTAGAAGGGAACATCTGAATGGAAAATAAACCAGCCATCATGCATCCAGAGGGTGTGTCTTGGCGGTGCGGCACAGAAGCAGGTGGCCGCCGGTCTAGCTCTCCCCACAGCGATCGTGCCCCAGGGTAGGCATTTCATTAGCTCTACAGCCTTGAAAATTCAGGGCCCTGCAAATTCCTAGGTTCTGTATTATAGCAAATCACTCCATCAGCAAGAGAGCGAGTCAGCTAATGATCACTGTACTGCAGACAATGACAGTTACATAAGAATAGGCACTTGTAATCAAATAATCGCAATAGAGTCAGAGTCCAACTTCGGGGCAGCCTTTGCTAGTGGTGTTCCTCATCTGGATCCCCTTTCCAGCCCCCAAAGCCTGCGATCTTCTTGGGCCTTTCCAAGAGAAGTTGTCTTTTGCTCCTCATCTTAGAACTGCTGGCATGCTAGTGGCCTTAGGAAGGCTAACCTAGGAGTTGCGGCTGGTTTGTGGGGTTTTGAGGCTTTGTGAGGGCCAAAGCAGGTGCGGGAGGAGGACTCCGTGGAGAAGCTTGCACCGTTTCATTTGGAAAAAGGGTTTTGCTGCTGGGAAACTGAAAGACAAGGAAGGAGGGGAAAAGTGAAAGAAAGAAAAGGCAGAGAAAAAGCAAACCATTGATCTCATCTAATTTTGCTGTATTTCTCTGCCTGGAAATGGAGGCCCAGAGAAGGCAAAAATACCTTGTCTGCTCTCGCACAAAGGGAGCACTGGCTGTAGACAGGAACTGATGCGGCCCCTGTTCTCCTCTCACTGAGCTCTATCCCCCAGCCCCTGCCTAGTGCAGGGCCCTCTCCCTGGGGCCCAGGCATGGCCCCAGCCTCTCTGGGCCAGGCTCAGTCTGTCACAAGGTGGCCAACGCCTTATGGGTGACAAGTCGGGAAAAATCTTCACCCTGAGCCAGCTCCGCCTCCCTGTTAGCTTTTCCCTCAGACCTCGTTTTGCTGCCCAAATTGGCTCAAAACAAACCTCCCCTTTCTACAGAGCACAGCCTGGCTAATGGCAGAGGCTCCTGGAGACCTTTGGAAACCCACAGATTCCAGGGTCCCAGCCAGGCCTGCTCATTCACATCTCTGGAGAAGGCACGTGAAGAGTCGTGTCTTAGTTTCCCATGTGACACTAGCAGCAGGTCTGGACTGACCCACTGCAGCCTTAAACCTGCACACAGCTCCTCCCTTCCTGCCTTCCTTCATCCCTAATGGATATTCATCCAACTTGTGCTTGATCACGCCGAGGATGAAGCTGTGCTGAAACTTGTCACAAAATCCAAATATGCTAATAGCACTCCTGCGCATTCCATGCAGTGAAGTATAATTTTAAAAATTTAAGTGATGCTTTCAAGCCCTTCATATCTGAAAGATGAGGATAACACTGAGGAACCAGGAATGTCAGGAGAGATGGTGAGCCGGGGCCAGCTAAGCTCTCTTATTTGTTCAGTGATTTACTTTTGGACACCTGTCTCGCTGTCCCAATATGTGCCAAAGGGACAGCACAGTGACCACGCGTCCCGACCTTTTGAAGTCACTCGCTAATGATAAACTGAAAATACTAAATCTGAGAATGCCTGGTCTTCTACATAAACAATCTGATGTAGTAGCCGACTACATACAAATAGTAAACTGTACGGAAGGTTCATGGATTTACAGTGTGCATCTCACCCCTGCCTCACACCAGGTACAAATATTAACTCAAATACATCGAAGACTTTATGTAAGAGCTGAAACTATAAAACTTTTCAAAGAAACTATAGGATTAGGTCTTCCTTAGATTTGGCAATGGATTCTGAAATACAACATCAAATGCAGAATCAACAGGAGAAAAAAACAGATAACTTGGGCTTCATCAAAATTAAAAACTTTTGTGCATCAAGATACCCTGTCAAGAAAGGAAAAGAACCACAGCACGAGAGAAAGTATTTATAAATCATACATCTGAGAAGGGCCCAGCAACGAGAAATATATGAAAACCTCTTACAACTCAACAAAAAGACAGCCTAATGAAACAGTGCATAAGGGACGTGAATAGACATTTCTCCAAAGAGGTACAATGGCCAAAAAGCCCATGAAAAGACGCTCAGCCTCACTAATCACTAAGGAGATGCAAATCAGAACCACAGGAAGATACCACTTCACTCCCACTGGGATTGCTATTTTAAAAAACCTATAAATGACAGGTTTTGGGGAGGATATGTAGAAACAGGGATCCTTGTACAGTACTAGTGAAAATGTGAAATGCTGTAGGCACTGTGGAAGACAGGTTAGTGGTTCCTCCAGAAATCACACAGAATTACCATATAATTCAGCGATTCGTCCTAGGTATGTTCCCAAAATACCTGAAAACAGGTACTGAAACAAATACTTGTACATTATTCATATCCATAACAACACTGTTCTCCATTTATACATGATACCCAGATTTGGTGAACCCAGAGACCAAAAGCAGATTCGTGTTTGCCAGGGGCAGGGGGAGAGAGGAAGAGAGAGTGACTGCTTCATGGGCACAGGGTTTCCTCTGGGGGTGACGAAAATGCTTTACTGCTGAAACATTGTGAATGTATTAAATGCCACTGAATCGTGCACTTTAAACAGGCTAACTTATGTTTTTTTGTGAATTTTACCTGAATTTCTTGAACACTGCACTTTCAGCTCTGAGTGGCCCAAGGTCAGGGCATGTAGCATTTATGTCTTCACTGCACCTCAGTCTCCCGTCCGCGGGCTCTGAGGCTGTGCGAGGGCGAGTCAGCAGGGCTGCAGGGCTGGGCAGCTTCCCTCAGCACGCCGGAGTGGCTCTGGGGCTCTCCTCCCGGGAGAACAGAGGCTGCGGCCTGCCCAGTGCCGCATCCTTCCACCTCGCTCTCGCTGCCCCTGCACTGCGTCCAGATCTCACGTCCCCGGACGCCTGCCTTTCTCTCCCACCTTCAGCCCCCACTGAGGTGCCCTCTCCTCACCTCCATCCTGGACCTGGCGGGAACCACACTCTCTCCACCTGCCTCACCCCGCCCTGTCCTGCCACAGCCACATTCTGCCTTCTCACCGCAGTGCCGTCTGGGGCCTTTACAGACACATGTCTTCATCTCATTCGGGGAGCTCCTCAGTCCATCTTTGATCGCCGCCCTCTCTCACCCTCTCGGTGGTCTCCACATGCTGTCTGTTTTTCTCCTCCAGCCCCCCCCAACCCCCAGTCTGCGTCTTCAGTCTCAGAGGTGGCCCTGCCTTCTTCTGGACGCTGGAAATAGGGGCTGTCAGGTGGGATCCCCTCAACTTCCTGCATCCGGCGTCTTCCTGTCCAGAAGGCTCCCATCGCCTCAGCAGTCTTCCCACATCCACTCTTTCCCTTTCTCCAGTTCTCTGCCTCAGTCTAAACGTAAGGTCAGGTCTCTTCAATGTAAAAATACATGAAGTAAATTAATAAACCACCAAGAAGAAAAAACCAAAATTTACTCTCCATAACCATAAAATACCTTTTGCTCACCTGAGAAAACTAACCATCATTCCACTTTAAAAAATATTTAGTTCAAATGCAAATTTCCCTAGGAGTCCGCAACTTGTCTTTGATTGCTGTCTTTCAAGTCAGGAGGCAATAAAGATCATGCATGTACTTTGCTTCCTGCGTCTCCTCCTCCCAGTCCGAACTGGTTAAGAGGGTCCCCCTCCTGCTCCTCTTTGTTTTTCTCGGCACTGGCTTCAGAGGGACCAGGAGAATGTGCGTGGAATGCCCCGCACTCTGGGGTGTCTGGTGATTTCCCTGCGGTGTCATGCCTCTTGCTCTCCCGTCTCCTGCACATCCTGCAAACTGGAATCTCAACAGAAGCACAAATGTCTAGTGTCCCACTTTGTGGCTGCCAAGTGTGACTCCAGGTTAGGGTGGTGACAGCCAGTTCTCGCCACTTGAAAAGTACATTTTTGTCTTTGCAGTTAGAAATCTGTGGAAACCAGGCACAAGACCCATTCTCCACTCATCTTTCAGTAGATGTGTTTTATCTTTGGTGACACTTTCCTCACACTCCCTTGACTTCCTGGCCTTGTCACCCCAGCAGTTCCCACCTGGTTCACCCTTCTCAGTTTCTGTGGCTGCCTGACTAGTGGTGCCCCAAGGATGTCCACATCCTATTCCCTGGAACCTGTGACTATTACCCTAAATGACAAGGGACTGTGTAGATAGGAGCAAGTTGAGAATTTTGAGGTGGGGAGATTATCCTGGATTATCCAGATGGGTCTGATGTAATCACAGAGATCCTTATAGGAGGGTCAGAGTCAGACAGAAGGTGACATGATTGATGGAAGTAGAGGAACAGAGAGAACACGACTGGAAATGCTACTCTGCTGGTCTTGAAGAGGGAAGAAGGGGGGCCATGAGCCAAAAGTTGTAGGTGACTTCTGGAAGCTAGAAAAGTCAAGGAAATGGTCCTGTGGAGCCTCCAGAAGGAACAGCCCTGGAGATCCATTTCGACTGTAGAACTGTAAGCGAATACATTTGTATTGCTTTCAGTAAATTGTGTCATTTCGTACAGCAGCAATAGAATTCTCCAATGAATCTCTCCCCCCACATGCTTCTGAAATGTCTGTGATCTCCAAGATCGGTGCTTCATCCTCTTCTCACTCTGTGTGCTCCCCATGGACAATTCCATCAACTCCTGTGGTTTTAACTGTCATCTCTAGACTAGAAATGCTCCCATATCCAGCAGCAGTGCAGAAATCACTGCTGGAACCCAGTGGCTGGAATTGGGCTCCATGGGGGCAGGCAGGTCGGAACAGTGAGGCCAGTGGGACAGCTCAGGTCCTGGGGGTCCGCACCAGCAATGGCAGGGATCCTGGAGCAGAGGCAGCCGGTGCTGCCCTCCATCTGTGCTTCCCGAATGCAGACTTTGGGGACCAGCACATGGGACTGCCTGGGGCCAGAGGGTTCACCTTCTCAGGCAGCAAGGACTGTGCTTTCTCAAGAGATCTTAAAACCATGCTGGTTTTGCAAAGAATCTTGAAAGAGAGAAGATAAAATGTAGGTAGACAGGAGAGGATGCCCAGCTCTGGGAAGTACTGTGCCTCAGCTGGCACTCAGGACCTTTGCAGGATGTGACCGTGTCACGGTGAGAATGTTTCTCAGGCTTCAGTGAAAATTGCTCCAGGGAGTTGCTATAAACAAGAGCAGAGAATGGGGCAGGGGGTGTTAAAGTCCAAACCATGTGGTTTACAAGGTCTGCTTTCCAGCTAGGATTTGTTTCAGTGACACAAAGAAGCAGTTCCCATTTCCCCTTGTATGTAAACACAGCAAGAAGGCCAGAAGTCCTAGACCGTGAGAGTGTCAAGGGTTCTCTCTGTGCCCACGGTTTTAAACTGGGTTTCCAGTGTTAATGACAGGAAGTTGTGTGGCTCAGAATATTCATCTACAGGAGAAGGAAAAGCTAATTTCTGCTTGGCTGGTGCAGAAGTGAGGCCAGCTGCTCAGCTTCCTTTTCCTGGGCCAGGGGGAGCTGTTTCTTGCAATGTCAATATTTGGGGCTTGCTTTCTCTTTATTAACCCAGGCCCTAGTAACCCTCCGTTTTCACATATTTGTGGTTCCTTCCTGACTGTACTGGAGGGTGGGTGATCCTCCGCAGCAAGCTTTTGTTGTGTATGAAGAGCTGAAACTTTGATCTTGAAAGGGTGGCTCTAGCAGTGCCCATGGCCTTTGAAGTATCACATGTCCAGAGTCTTCACTTTGTTGCTATAGAGACCTTCCTCATCATTGCTATATCTTAAAAAATAAAACCCCAAACAAACCCAAGTTATTATTTCACAATCTCTTGCATTAGGCAAGTAACATTTTAACAAAAGCCATTTGTAAGGTATGAACTAGCAGTGGTGGGGGTGAAGCAGATAGGAAGTTCCTGCTGTGTCATGCATTTTAAAGACCAGTGACCAGTCACCCAGGTGAATGTATCCAGTGACAACTCATGGAGTGTTGACAGCAAGTCAGAAATGCACGGTTGGGGGGACAGGAGGCTGCAGCTTTTAATGGTGATGGACTGGTCACACCAAGCCTGCGGGATGGCTACTCTTAGTAGCTCTGTTTTACAGGTGGGGCGACTGAGGCACAAGGGGCTTAAGTAACTTACCCCAGATCGGCCTCCTAATTAAGTGGAGAAGGTGGGCTTCAGAAATGCAGACTGGCTCCAGACCCTTTCTCATAATCCTAACACTGTACTGCTTCTCGTAAGAGGGATGATGGCCTTACTCATGATCAGACCCTACAGTCTCAACCTCACCTCAGCCAGGTTTTGTCACAGTTCCCAGGTGGACTTTCCACAATGGCTGTGGCCTCTTATCCAGGGCCCCCTGTGAAGCACCCCAGTTTGACTGTCTGAGTCACAATTTCCAAAGTTTCCATTTTAGCCTTCTCCCATCGGGACCTTGGAAGACTCGGGAGCAGCTTGGGGTGGGCTGTCTAGGAGCTGCCCCTGTGGGGACACCCAACCAGAGCTCTCTGCCCAAGATCGGGGCTGGTGTGTCTGTACTGTCAGACCCGGGGAAGGGAAGCGCCTCCTATCAAGCTATCAAAACGAAGGCTCCTAAGACTGCTCGGAGAGCCTGGTACCAAAAGGGTATCTATTTTATTAGCCCCTGTGCCTCCCCCAGTGTGAGAAATGGCCTGACACCCTCTGTATGGGAGGTTGGGACTGGCTTAAAGTGTCGTCTCACCACCAGGTCTCAAAATAGAGCAAGAGTCCTGGTGAATGTGGGAGTGGAATGGTCCACAGCCTCAGCCTTGAGGCTTTTTTTTTTCAGTCTTTTAAAATTATTCTAAGATGTGTGCACTCTTGCATGCACATGGGTAGTTTTAAGCTGCCCAATCTTATCTGAAGTCAATACAGTGCAAATTTAAAAAAATAAAGAATCCTAGAGCATGAAGACTGGGCTGCTTATTCTAGATGTGGGAAAATCAAAATGTAAGAGAAGTGAAATGTCCCACTCAAAGGTCACACCACCAGTTACAGGCAGATCTGCAGTTAGAACCCCCTGTAGTTGCACGTCCCAGTCTGGATGGACATTCTGACCGAGCTAGGCTTTGGCCAAGGGGAACGCAGCCTGGGAACATCCTATTAAGAGCAGCGGTGCACCCAAATATAGCTTCAGCCTCTGTAGCAGACTCGGCATGAGTTCTAGCCTGTGGGGGCTTAGGCAGGTCACATGGCCAAAGGCTGACTATCATCTAGGACTCCTGGACTTGTATCTAATCAATGACATTACAAACATATAATGCAAGCAATGTCATTTGGATTTATTACTCATATAAGAATATTCACTTCTAAATATATGTATGCATTTTAAATGTGACTTGGACAGAAAGATCTTGTCTGCTTTGCATGTTGAGATTCTATCAAATTTAGAAAGAAGTATATATTTATTATTGCAAGAACAAAACATGCCAATAGATAATGATGTTTGTGGAAGTTGCTAATTTTCATCCAGAAAAGACCATTAACAACTTTTAAGTAGTTAAGTAGGGAAATAGATTGACAGTTGATACTGGATGTTATGAAAGTACTCTAACTAGGTAATTTTAGGAACAGCATACCCTTTTTGAACCAATAAATGTTTGTAAAAAATAATATTACAAGGCAGAATAAAGGAGAATGGGTGTTATTATAGGTCTAATCTTCTGGGTTGTTTGTGGTACCAAATTTGTAACATTAAACAGAATAGTCTATAAAAATTATATTTAATTTTTGGCCATTTAACTGCCCTTAGTCCATGATTCTTGCTTCTCAGGATTCAGTTGAAATTAAGGCCGTATTTTGAACTGCAGCCTTGCGATGGCAGAAGGAGTCTAACAGCTGAGAATACTGAGCAAGACTTACTGAACTAAAATGGGAAACGTTAAAAATGAACTCAAATTTTACCAATAAAGTGTAATTACACTTTTAAATCAAACTTTAGGTTTGCTCTTGTTCCCCAGAATTCATTCTGGGAGGGCACTATCTGCCTTGACCCCGGCTTTAGCTCAGTTTCCGGGTTATACCCCTCAGCCTTTTGGCCCCTGGGTTTGCTGCAGCCCTGGGTGTGGACCGGGACAGGAGCCTGAGCGAGCCCTCGCTTTCCCTCCTCTTGCGCCCTCTGCCCACCTCAGCAGGGAAGGGCTGCAAAGGGTCATGGGGCCTAGACTTGCGTAGTCAGGAAAGGTGAGCCAGACTTGGACCCCACAGACATGCAGGCCGAGTGCGCTCCAGGAAGGGGACGAGAGTCGGTCCCAAGGTGGGTGGTTCCCGGGAGGTGTATGTCCGTGGCTTTGCTGGCAGGGAGCCTGGGGACGCAAGTCCCAGAGCCCCACGGTGATGAGCACAGAGGGTCACCTCTCAGGTGTTCATCTCTCTCTCCTCCCGGATAGTTTGTGAAGTTCGCCAACATCGAGGAGGACACCCCATCCTATCACCGGAGCTATGACTTCTTTGTGTCCCGCTTCAGTGAAATGTGCCACTCCAGCCACGATGACTTGGAAATCAAGACTAAGTGAGTAGGGGAGGCAAGCTGAGTAGGGCCTGCTTAGCTCACGACAGAGGCATCGATGGGTCTTAGAGTCCCCAGCCCGGATTGCATGTCCGATTTCACTGGCGTTTACCTCTGCTCTGATGCTGCTGGTGGAAATGAAAGAGGCACCTGGTGGGACGTAGGTGAGCCAGGCCCCCAGCATGAGCTTTCTAAAGGAAAAGCCTCTGGTGCCAAAGACAGGGCAAGATGGAGGGTAATGGTCCTGGGAGCCCAACTTGAGAGCCAGTGACAACACACGCACACGAACACACTTGTACTCTTTTGTTCAAAAGTACCTGCATTAAACCCCCCAGAAACACACCCTCACCATTATCCATCAAGATATACACCCACCAATAAGAAGCCAAAGTCCTCACATTGGCTGACCCTGCTGCCCTCCTGACTTCCTCTCCTCCACCCTCCCACCCAGTCTCCTCAGCCACGCAGGCCTCCTTGCTGCGCTGCACACACGCCAGGGACATTGCTTTGCACAGTCTGTTCCTGCACCTGGAATGCTTCCTCCATGGCTTTGTCTAGCTCACTCCTTCACCTCCTGCAAGCCCTTGCTCAGATACGCCCTTGTCAATGGTGCCCTGTCCCAAACAGCTCCACACGCCCACTCCCCTTCTCTGAAGCGGCAGGAGTCGCAGAGGGAAGAAGCTGGAGGCTGCCGTTGTCATGTGGCCAGGGTGCCCACAGTAGACCCATCCCCTGTTGTTTGTTCCAGAACTCCACCCTCGGCTCCTTCCTTCATCACCTGGGAGGGGCCTGAGTGCCCCGTTTTGTGCAGTAGCAGGGCCAGGGAGCCCCGTGTGCCCCTGATAGCGGCTCGCTCACCACAGCTGAGTCTGGTGGGAGGAACAGGAAGTGAATCCCTCCATGGCCACATTGCTGGTTCACAAAGCTCCCAGGCCTGTGGAACAACTCTGGGGCAGGTCCCTGTGTGAGCGCTCGGCAGTGCCTGACCTCCCCCACTTCCCCTCTCCTGAAGCAGCCGTGGGCTCCCTGGGCTTGTGCTGCCCCAGCGCCCCTGAGGAGGGCAGTGGGGGTCCCAGAAGGAGGGAGCTCTTTGTCCTCTCCACAGCAGGGGCCCCTGAGTGGCCACCCCGCTCCAAAATAGCTTTGAAGAGACCGAAGGGGCTGGAGCAGTGGGAGCACGTCCAGAAGCAGGGGCTGGGGCAGGTGCAGGACTGCAACCATGGGGGGCTGTAATAGGTGCTGATCGCTGGGGCAGCACTAAATTTCCAGGAGGGAGAGCCTAGGGGACCCTCCCTGCGCCACTACACACACACACCGCATGGTGGGAGGCGGCCAGAGTACAGAAGCAGACGTGGTCAGCACCAGTTCCTGACTGTCAGGAATGTACTGCACGGCAGGCGGAGGGGTGCTGAGGTCCTGGCACCCGGGCAGCACCCACAGATTGGCACTTGCCATCCATGAAATGAACACCTGCGGGGTGCAAGGTGCCCAGGTATCAGGCCTCCGTCCTCAGTTTGTCTCTCTCTCCCAGGCCCTCCCTGCACCCCTTTTCCCCATTGTTCACTCACAACCTGGGCAGAGCCCAGAGCCCCTTACCAGGAACCACCTTGGCTTTTGTAAATAGGGGCAAGTGTGCGGGCACGCCCGTATGTGTGCGGTCCCCTTGTGCTCAGCAACTCCCCAGGTCCCTGGCACTTGGGGAGGCCCCCACTGAGCCCATTACAAGGAGCAGTAAGAGGACCCAGCCTCTCACCAGGTCTGATCTCTCAGAGTTTATTTTGAAAGGCTCAGTCAGTTCTGGGTAGCATGGAATGAAATGTGTACATACGTGGAAGGTATTATGGGGATATTGAGGGAGTGAAGAAAATTCACATTGACTCATAAGGAAGCTCTGGATATCAAATTTTCCACCTACCAAGCCTGGTTTCTTGCCAGCCAGGCTCTCTTGGGTGGGACATAGTCCAGCATGTTTGGGATATATTTCCCTTGTGCATTAGGAAGTGCCTTTGAACCCAGGGCCAAGAATAGTTGGTGGAATTGTATTCCAGTTACTTCATCGCAAGTCTGGACAGCCTCTGGCTCAGGGTCCTGACTCAGGGTCAGGAACAGAGCAGCTGTGATTCCCCAGGGAATCCTAGCCCATCGGCCTGACCCTAACTGCTGCGGACCCTAACTGTGTCCCAGGCAGCTCCCACCACCCAGTTCCAGTTACCAGGTGAGGCCCAGGGTGGCTCCCTGGTAACCATACTCCAAACTGAAGCTGAAAATACAAATAGCAACTAAACAGTTAGAGAAACTGCTCAACTCCAATAACTATCAAAAGGATATGAGCTAAAAAAAAAAAAAAAAAAAAAAAGGATATGAGCTGAAACAGCTACGAGAGGTGAAGGTTTTTCAGAGCCACACAACCAGAACAGATGTTCAAAATGAGGTCCCCGCTGCTGGTGTGGCTCGCACGCTGGGGGAGGGGAGAGTAATTGACCAATATTAGGAGCCTTTCCTTTCTTACCTTTTGGGTAATTCCACTCCTGGCAATGATTTGAAATGTAGTAAAATATTTTATATGGTGATGTCCATTGTAGCACTATTATAGTAGCAAAAAGTTTAGAATAACTTAAATGATTGATAGGGGCCTGGTTTAGAAAGTTCTTAGGACAATACATGGTGTGTTTAATTTATGATGCAGAAAGATGCTTATGATAGAATGTTATGGAGGAAAAGCCAATATAAATTATGTAGGCAGTAGGTTCTTCATCCTGCTGTATAGCATGTGCAGAAGAAAGAAAAGATACCAAAATGCCAATAATGGTTATGTTTGAGGGGTGAATTTTCTTTAAAGCTTTTCTATATTTAGCATGTATCATTTTATAATTAGAAGAAAAATTTTATTAAAAAACAGGAAAAAAAGGGGACTTCAGGCTGCATTACACGGCCAGTAAAGAAGGCCCCTCCTTCAGGGACCCTGGGGTAGTGCAGTGGGGCCTGGGGCAGCGAGTGTGAAAGGCATCCCCTCCAGTTACTCAGCCAGCTTAGCCCCAGCTGCAACTCGTCCGTGGCCAGGGAGTCTGGCAGCTTGTGCCTCTCCTTCCAGATCCCCTCCCCCTATAGACTGCTCGCAGCCCTGGGTTCTGCCTCATCAGCTGTTGGCCACACTTTGAGCTCTTACAACCTTGGGCTCAAACTGGAGCAAACCCAGCTAGGTACAAACGAGAAGGAGCCTGGAGCACTGGCACCCTAGGGATAAAGCCTTGGTGGCACAGGGGCAAGGGGGGTCTGGGACTCTCTGAGATGAGCCAGAAGTCATGGCTTCCTGGGCTCATATCCACCAGCACAAGAAGCCAGCAGCCAGGAGGCCAATTCATGTGAATAATAGAACGTGAGCTGCATTCTGCCTTTTGATGGACAAATGCATCCCTCACCCCCATGCCATGCTGTTCTCCTTGCCACAGAAGCTGGACTTCTCAGGGCCTGAGTTGTCCCTGACCTCATTTCACCCTTTTCCTTACAGAATCCGAATGTCGGGCATCAAAGGTCTACAAGGGGTGGTGAGGAAGACGGTGAATGACGAATTGCAGGCCAATATCTGGGACCCGCAGCACATGGACAAGATCGTCCCCTCACTGCTTTTCAATCTGCAGCATGTAGAGGAGGCAGAGAGGTAAGCAGGCGAGGGGTGCAGCCCTCCTGGTACCCACCTAGGCTGCTTTGGTACCACACGGCTGGGGCTAGCTGGTAAAACCCAGCTACCAGGCCAGCGGTCTTGGCCTCTGTGGCTTGTTCTGCAGTGAGCCCAAGGCTGGCTTCCTAGGAGCTTTGGGTCTGGCCTCTGCAGCCTGCTGTCCCCCTTGAGGTCTGGGTTCATGAAGGAAGGACAGCAATGGTGTGGGCTTCCAGGGCTGAGAATGCAGAGGGTCAGGTTACCTCTGTCTCTCTGGAAGCAGCAGGCCAAGGAGGTTTTCAGATGCCTTTTGAAGCTCCAGTTACTGAGGACTTGCCCTCCCTGACCTTTCTTCCACCCTCACTTCCTAATGGTACTTCAGGCCCTTAGAACATGCCTGCTTGACCAGCCCACAGCCACTTGACAGGAGCTACAGACACTGGGATGTACTCTGAGAGCCCCCAGACAGGGGTTTGTCCTGTCCATGCCCCTTGCTCTTCCCCTCTTTGAAGTGGGATGGAGGAAAAAATCCATGTTGCCGCCCACCTTGGCTGTGCAGGACGCTGGATGAACATGTGTCCACTGTCCCTTGAGCCGTTGCTGCTGGACCAGGAGGCGTGCCCTCTGGTGGCTGCTTCTGGAACCGCACCTCACCAACAATCTCTGCTAGGGGTCTCTGGTGGTCTCAGGGCCAGGAGTGCTGGGGCTCCTTCTTCTGTCCTCTCCGAGCTCACGCCACTGTGATTCGGGCACCACTGAATCACACCTGAGCCAATCACCATGCCTGTCTTCGCCCCCTCCCTCTTTTTGCTCTCCGTCCTCTCTCCCACTGTCTTTTACTCTGCCTGCCTCGTCAGACCCCGTCTCTCCCTCTGAGGCCTTAGGAGCGTGGGGACCCTTGCCGTCTGTGCCTCACCAGGCCCGGGATGTGCAAGCATCCAGCCTTCCCGTGGATTCTCATCAGGCTCATCCTTAATGACTTCCAGAAAAAGAACTTTATCCCTTCTCCCACAGTCTTCCTCTGCTCTGGGCTTCTTTACCCCATTTAATTTCTGACAGCCGTGATGTCTCCCCATTACCGAATGCAGTCTACGCCAAATTCCGGCCTGGCCTACTCTCTCCATGTGTATGGATGAAGCATAGCAACGCGGGCATGCGCAAGGCCTGGGTCCCAGCCTGCACTCTGTCCTTTACCCATTTGGCTTTGTGTTCCCGCAGCCGCTCTCCCTCGCCCCTCCAAGCACCAGAGAAGGAAAAGGAGAACCCAGCAGAGCTGGCCGAGAGGTGCCTTCGGGAACTGCTGGGCCGGGCTGCCTTTGGCAACATCAAAAATGCCATCAAGCCCGTGCTCATGTGAGTGCCCCCCGCCCCCCAACCTCCCCAGCCTTCAGTAAACTGTTCCAGGGCCTGGGCCTCCTTGCTGACTCAGAGGGGAAGGTGTTCTGATTGTCGTGTCATGACTAAGGCATCCCTTCTCTGTGCCTGCGTTGCCTGCACTGTGACAGCAAAAGGTGCCACACAGTGGCCAGGGGCCGTTCTGGGGAGAGTTGTTGGTAGGAGGGCTCCCGACACTAAAGGAAGGCACCCGGCTTCATTCCTCAGCCCACAGCTACGGAAGCCTGTGCCCTGACCTCCCTCCAGCTTGCACTGGGGCTGCCCTCCTGAGTCCCTTCTCTTGCCTACACCTGTAAGCCCTTCCTCACTGACCCAGGAGCAACGTGAGGGTGGGGTCTCTCTTCCCTAGCATCACTTTGCATTTCATAGCTGTTTCCCCTTATTGTCTCCCTCATAGCCATCTGGATAACCATACTCTTTGGGAACCAAAGGTGTTTGCCATCCGTTGCTTTAAAATCATCATGTACTCGATTCAGGTACAGTGGCTCCCCCCATCCAGCTAGTCCCCCAGCCAAGGGCCCATGCGGGGGCAGGACAGCACACTGAAGGGGAAAGCCAGCAGTCCTCTGTGACTTCTCCGAAGCCCCTCGGTGTCTACACCAGGGCTACTCAACCTAGCAGCGGAGAAGGACCAATTCAGTTTTATGTCCAATAAAGCACAGACCTGTACTTGGTAAAGTACAAGTAGGAAGAACTCCTAGAAACAGTAAGTGAAAAAGTCATGCCAAATACAAGCCCACAGACGACACCTGGCTGCCGCAGCACCATCAGACCACTTACTAAACACCTGCTCCCGATTTTTGCACTTACCTCAGTGTAAATGGGCTGCACTCTGAGCAGCCACTGGACTATAAACCCTGTGGCCTCTCGTGGCCCTTACCAAGAAGACCTGGGGCCTGGAAAAACGAAAAGGAAGGCAGTATTTTAAAGGTGATTTTTGACCCATTTGGAGTGAAAGGGCCCAGGAAAAATATAGAAATGAGGTGTTCACTGCAATTTGGCTCTGCTCCTTGTCGGACAAAAAGGTAGGGTTGGGGGGATTCAGGAAAAGAACCGGGGTATCTGGGCACTGCCTCCAGTGCCCACAGGTCTGTGGGTCCCTGCCGAGAGCTGCCCTGGCTCCGAGGCCACGTGGGGGTGGCTGTCTGGGGACCAGCACATCTTCCTCCCCCCAGCCGCAGCACTCCCACCTGGTTATCCAGCAGCTCCTGGGCCACCTGGACGCCAACAGCCGCAGCGCGGCCACGGTGCGGGCGGGCATCGTGGAGGTCCTGTCCGAGGCTGCCGTCATCGCCGCCACCGGCTCTGTTGGTAAGGGGCGCCGAGGGACGGAGCGGGGGCTGGGACTCCCCCAGGGACAAAGAACCACCCTTGGCAGGAGGCTGCCTCCCTTTCCAGGAAAGGGCAGTGGACGGTGGGGAGGCGTCAGAGCGGGTCTTCCTCAGGAGAAGGCAGCCAGGGCCGGCGGGGCGCAGGAGGCCCCTGGCTGAAGCGGGCCTAGGCTTGCCCTGTAACGCAGCGCAGGGGCGAGTGAGCCGGGTCTCCCACCCCGCCGCGCCCAGGGCCCACCGTGCTGGAGATGTTCAACACTCTGCTGCGGCAGCTGCGGCTCAGCATCGACTACGCCCTGACCGGGAGCTACGGCGGGGCGGCAAACCTCGGCCCCAAGATCATCAAGGAGCAGGAGGAGCGCAGGTTCCAGGAGGCCGTCATCAAGACCATAGGTGGGGCCCGGGGCGGGGCGGCGCAGGGCTGCCCCTCGAGGCCATCCGTCCCGGGCGTGGCAGGAATGCGTGGCACACACGGTATTGATGCATCAGGGCAACGGGATCCACTGCCCTGGGCTGAGCCTGAGTGAGCCCAGAACAGTCTCCACGGGTTTCTCGGCCTGGACTTCGGGCTAAGAGAGGGGAACTCTTCCTGCCCCCCACGCCCCATGCGGCCTGCCCGATGCTTCCGCCTTGGGGCAATTGGAGGCAAGGTGGGGAGGCAGGAAGAGAAAAGGCAGGAAAGGGAAAGAAGACGGCCGCGGATATGTGCGTGGATGTGGAAGAGGGACCCTCTGAGCCGCCCCACAGTGTGGTAGGGCTCCCGCTTTGACAGCCTCCCTGTCCCAGAGCCGCTGCAGCGCCCCAGGAGCAGCATCGAGGGCTTCGGAGGAGCGAGTAAGGCCCCGGGGTCTGGGAGAGGCCGCGGAGTCGCCTGGCTTTCTCCCACTGGCTCTGCCTCGTCCCCCGGGAGCAGCAGCCTACGCTCTGGGCAGCGGCTTGCTCAGTTGAAAGGCTGAGCCGAACCAGAGGCTGCGGGCCCCTCCCGGGCCAACCCCTCCACCTTTCCCCGCAGGCTCCTTTGCCAGCACGTTGCCCACTTACCAGCGCTCGGAGGTGATCCTCTTCATCATGAGCAAGGTCCCCCTGCCTTCCCTGCACCACCCCATGGAGATGGGGAAAACAGGGTGAGTCCCGTCGTCCCCCTTCTTCCTCTCCCAGCCCGGCTTCCCTTCCCATGTCTTCCAGCGCTCTCCTTTCTCCATCTCAGCTTTCCTGGTCTGCCCTTGCCCCCCTAGTTCTACTCTCAAATCCCTCAGCAGCCTTTAGTGGGGTGCTTGGATCCCACAGTTCCTCAAGCTGCCCCACCAGTGATTATCTGCCACCTTGGAGGGGGCCATTAATTCTCTGCTCCTTGGCTCCGGAAGTCACTGTCCTGGGTAACCCAACAGTATATGCCTCCTGGAGAATGTAATCAGGGGGAGCTGGGTAGGCAAGTGTGGGATCTCTGCCCAAATCACCCTCGGGTGAGTATTTTTACCTCTGGTCTACAGGGAGAACAGGAACCGGCTGACCCAGATTATGCTGCTGAAATCTCTCCTTCAGGTGAGCCTCTCCTGTCTCCATTCTGCTCTGCTTCTGCAGGAGGCAGGTCCTTCCAAGAGACCAAGAGAAGTTTACTGCGTCCCATTGTGCAGGTTGCACACTACACAAATATGCCCAAAGAGTAGGGGACTGAAATCCGGCCAGTGTTCCACTCACTAGCCAGGCTGGGCACCCACAGAGATGGGTCCTCCAGAGTAGGCAGGGTACCTGTTTCTAATTTGCACTAAAGTTCCTTATCAGCAACTGATAGCTTTGTCACTCAAACATTATCTCTGTATTGAGACGGAATCTGTTGGTTCCTGCCTTTTTCCCCTCCAAGTACCTTCCCAGTCCTTTTTACCTCTTCCCCCTTGGCACCTGTGCCTGCCTCAGTCTCCCAGCCACCATCTCTCCTTCATCAGTGTTTTACATTCCTCTTCTTTATGTCTTTGCAGCCATCACTGTAATCTAGATTTATTGTTCTCAAATACCATTCCTATGACCCACTTGCTGAAATATATAGATTCCCTAGAGATTGTGAGCTGACAGGTTGAGTGGGGTCGGGGAACCTGTATTGGGAACAAGCTCCCCAGGTGTGCTTATGCATAAGCCCTGCCTAAGTGCTGAACGTCTCACAACTGTGTCATTCTCATACTTGTTCTTACCTCCATCTGCTCGCCTGTCGTAAATACAACAAGAAGAGTTTTCTAGAAATGCTCCTTGTTAAAGAGTAGGTGTCAGTTTCCAACTGATGTGCATGCAGATTTCATGCTCCTCAGGCTGAAGCTGGAAGACCCCCAGGCCCCTTTCTCCCTGGAGTCCTCAGCCCATCTCTGACCTCCCCAGGCCTGTCTGCACCGCCCTCGTTCTGCCCCTGCCTTCCCTTCCCTCTCCCCAGCCCAAGCCTTTCATGCCACTCATTTTTATAAAGGCTTTTCATGCTGACACTGCCCACATCTGGTTACCTGCTTGGTCTTGAATTCCTGCTATTTCTTTGCTGAGTTTCTCTGCATTAATTTGTAACTGGCATCTTACCAAGGCGACAGTTTGGGGCCCACTCAGATACATCCCCCTTCAGTGGACGTTGTTGCTTACTCTTAAAGCCACCAGGCTTTACTCGATCCTCAAGGGCCTGCTGAATCATCAGAGGCATTGTTTTGCAAGATGGACTAACTTAAATATGTCTCGTTGCTTTTGAATGCTTTTGACAACCTCCTATTTGATGTGTCTGTTTATGCCCACTGGCTTTAATCAGAAGACACCCGTTGCAGCCGTGCCAGAAGAGGTGTAACCAAACGCTGTGTGTGCTCTTTGCTTACTGCTGTGTGTGTGGGTTCTGATTCCTCAGCCCAGCTAGTCCTCTCCATTTCTCCATGACTGTCCACATTCTTAAGGAAGTGTTATTTTC